>JANHFT010004562.1:11905-26363 GCA_032467955.1 Pseudoxenodon macrops | reverse complement strand
CTATCTATCTATCTATCTATCTATCTATCTATCTATCTATCTATCTATCTATCTATCTATCTATCTCATCATCTATCCATCCATTATCTATCTATCTACTATTAACTGGCCTATGAAAGATTTGTCTTTTTTTTTTTGAGTACTCCTATGATTTCCATGTTTATTTTTGTTCATTAAGGGATCTTTTGCAGAGAATGTGAGAAGAAGACGACAAAAGAAGATTAATGGTTTCTCCTATATACTGGCTAAATGCCGATGACCTAAATCACCTTAACTTCTATTTTACCTATCTCTTAACATATTCATACATACCAAAGGTGGGTTCCTAGCGGTTTGGACCGGTTCTACCAAGTAGGTAGTAGGCCACTGGTGACGTCACGGAGCAGATTCTGCTCCGTGGGCACCACCATCCTTTTTTTTGGGGGGTGGATTGTTCATTTTTTCCTACTGCGCATGAGCACGCAGTAGTTTTTCCTACTGCACATGTGCGTGCCCATGCAGCATGGCAGGCAGCGAACCGGCAGTAAGGTAAGTTAGAACCCACCCCTGATACATACATACAAACATATCCCAGTACATATTGCCATTAGTAGTGTGTGCATAATTCTTGAGGTGATATGTATTCTAATAATTAATTTATTAACATTATTCCTCCCATATCAGCAGTAGCAATCAAAAGATTCCAGAAAAAGAGGAAATCAGAGTCAGTATAATGTAATTCTGTGTACCAAAGACCATTCATTAAGAGCACATCAAACTTCTATAATTGAACTCAGGGGAAAACCATAGCTCAAATTATGTGTGTGAAATTGTCCTATCATAATATTTTGAATCTGCTACATACTTTGCTGAATGGCATATAATATAGATAACTAATCTGAATTGCCAGAAACACTGAAAATATAAATTATGTCCTGGAAAGAAGAAACTGTAGCAAGTAGTGAGGTTAGTAACTCTGTTGTAATAGAGGAATCCATCTGAAACTCTCTTTATCTTCATTTTTCTGCTCAATTAATGCAAATATAAAATCCAATAACCAGTGGGTCACATTGTCTTCCTAGATCAGCCACATTAAATGATTTATTATTCATATAGTGCAAACTAGGAGTTATATTTATTTTCCCCATGCTTTCCGCCTTCTTTTTCAACTTTGCAAATTATCGCTGATGTTCAGCTTTTTGAAACTCTGCAAACTGTTGCTGATGCTTGTTTTTGTTTTCATCTTTTATTATAACAAGAATCAGTCCTAGAGTAGTAATAGATCTCGAAGAATATCCATTCCATCTGCTGTCCTAGATATACCTGCTTATTAAACATAAGGGAGCCTTGTTACATATTTAGAAATATTTATGATTACACAATGATGGGCATTAGAAAAGCTTGGTTTAAAAAATTTGCCCCCCCTTTGTAGATAACATTTACAAGTAGTCTTTGATTTACGGCCATAACTGAGCCTGGAATTACAGTTGTAGTCATGCTGGTCAGTATGTTGGTGACATCACATGACAGTGATATCTTTTACAACTCTTTATATGGTGATAATTAAACAAACACAGTGGTCATTAAATGAATCAATTTTCCACAATGAGCATTTGTTTCTGGAAACTGGAAGTAAATGGCAGTTTCCAACAACAAAAAAGTAAATTATGATCATATCAGATTTTGTTGCATAAATCAAATCCAGGAGCACACTCAGATAACTGATTCAGCTGGATTCATTAACTTCTTTATAAACATAATAATATATATCTATACAATACCACAAGTAGTTCTTCCAAGTAAACACAAGGCAGGAGAGAGCAGTCAGTTTCATTTCAGAGTTCAGCAGTCAC
Source organism: Pseudoxenodon macrops (assembly GCA_032467955.1). Lineage (NCBI taxonomy): Eukaryota > Metazoa > Chordata > Lepidosauria > Squamata > Pseudoxenodontidae > Pseudoxenodon > Pseudoxenodon macrops. Next base: position 24,531 of record JANHFT010004562.1, on the reverse strand, counting down.
GTTCAGAGTGGGTTGAGCCGCACACAGCCTTCTAGCTTAAGTTTCAGTTTCTATTCCCTGCACAGACTCAGATGTGTTTAAGCTCCCATTGGCTGACTCAGTCATTATGCCTATTCATTGACTGACCTTGTTACTATGCCCTGTTCCAGTTGATGAATATACTCTGACAGGTCACATGACCATGAGATGCTGCAAACAGCTGTAAATACAGGCTGGTTGCTGAGAGCCAAAATGCAGTCACATGACCATAGGGGTTACCACCATCAGAACTTAAATTTGGGTTTTATGGTGGGAATTGAAAGCCCTGGTTGAAATTACACTAGACAGATGGAGAGATCTCTGATCAGGTCAGAGAAAGCACTGAATGGTTGACAAATGTTTCTGTGTATATGGAATTACTCGTGTCCCACCTTTCTCCTACTCTTGTAATGTTGCCATACAATCGATAGCAATAGTATTTATATAATGGAGCTGCAGTTGTAAGGTATGATTCCTTACAAAATTGACTTAAAAAAATATGAACGAGCGCATGAATAAATTGGTTGGGAGAAATCTGGAAACTCCAAGAAAGCAGTTACATTTGTTTTAATCTGAAAATGAGCTGAAATGTCTCGTTGGCTTCCTTGTGCACAACAAGGCAGCTCCATTATATCAAAGCAGCTAATCAGATACAAGCTATGGATATCCAACCTGTCCAGGTTAATGATGAATCTTATGCTGCATTGAAAAAATATGTATAGAATTCCATTAAGGATGCATAATGTAGGTCTCTGTGAGTACAATACATGGATATATTCTGAAGCTGTAGCTGAGACAAAGAAAAAGTTTACATAGGGAATTACATTGTTCTTGAAGAATTATTGGTGAATAGCTTTTAGCATGCTTACCATTATGTAGGTCAGGAAGACAAAAAAAAAGTGAAATTCTCAGCAGGGCTGTGCTGGAGAAAAGATCTATACCAAATATAGCCGCCTTGTTTAAAGTCTCGCCGTCACATTGTATTGGATTAAAACTATCCCATCAGCTTTTCTTCCAATATTTGGTTTGCACAGCACTTGCAGTTTCTCTTCCTATTTTCACTCAGACTGCTCTCGCTTCTTGCTTTTTTCCATGTCCATTTCCCCCCTAATATTCACTCTTGATACTGCCAAGAAATGGTCTATCTCACACTGATAATCTCTTACCATCCATATAGCCTTAACTAATTTTCTTGGACATTCGTCGTAGATTATCAAATCAATCATCCTGTTAGAGCTTTTATATTCACTCCTTTGCTAGGACCAGTATGTGCATTAATAGACTAAAGCCATGCACTCAAGAAATTCATTTTTTTTAGGCAGTTAAGATTTTAATTTATTCTGAGGTCTCTCAAGTGGTTCATTCCTTTTATTTTATTTTAATTTTAATTTTAATTTAATTTTATTATTTTATTTATTTATTTTGTATTCTCTCAACTCATTCCCACCTGTCTTCAAACAGAATACGTTTTCTCCTGGATCACAATCTTTCAGAATGTGGTGCAAATCTATCCAAAGTAAAGTCCAGTTTTTCCATTATCCATTCAATAGAGTGTCATATGCAATTTTACCAATTTATTGCTTCCTACAGTCTTAAACATCATGTCAGCCTAAATGATACCTCTTCATGCTTTCTGCTATACAATTTAACCCTTTTATTAAAAAACAGCAATAACAAGAAAAACCCACTATACATTTACTTCAATGTATGTATGTATTCATCACTTCACAAAAATCAAGGCACCTTAATTCAGATTTATTACGCCCTCCTTTGTTTTTCTTGTTTCCCATATAGACTATTTTTTTCTGTATTTGTTAATGCATCTTTTCTACCACTTATTCTTTTTATATTACAAGCACAATCTTCCATATATGCCAGTCAAGACCAAATGGGTCACCAATCTAGGGAGATTATGAGTTTAGCAATCTTACTTTTTGTTTAGACATATGAGGTAAAATGAAAGAATTCTGTTTTAACTCCATGGCTAGGGTTGTTAGGATTAATTGACTGGATTGGAAAATCTGTTTTGGAACAATTAGCGGGATAGTATAAGTAAAAAGAGGTTGGGAAATGATTTTTGCTTACCCTCATAACTTTTTTTAAATTTTACATACTTTAAATTATTGCATACCTCTGTACTTTTACTAACTTTATAAAACCCTTGTTTGTAACCCAAGGTCAAATTTAATATAGGTTTTGTAATTTTTTTTCATTTTTACAATTTACATAACAACAAACATTTTCCATTTTTTAACAATACTGTGTCATATGTCTCTTACAGTTATTTACATTTATTTCTATACTTTTTGTTTCTCTGTTCTAACCAATTATACCTCTTATCCCACATCTTATTCTGATTCTTCCTTGCCTTTCATTTCTAACGTAAGCTTATACATCTCAGCACATTCTAATATCTTTTGCGTAATCATCTCATTGGTTGGTATATTTTCAAGTTTCCAACATTGAGCATAAACAATTCATGCTGCTGCTACTATGTGTAAAATGATGTATTAGAGTTGTTTCTTTATCTGTTGATTAATTCTTCCTAATAAAAATAGTTCTGCTTTAAATTCAATTTGTTCTCCTGTTATTTATTGCAGCCATCTCCTTAACTGTTCCCAATATTTCTTTGCTTTAGGGCATTGCCACCACATATGATAAAATGTTCCATCCTTATTTTTACACTTCCAGCAGTCCAGTTTCATATTTGTGTACATTTTGGCCAATCTCACCAGTGTTCTCCTTTCTATTGTTGTGTTTACTTGTTCTAATATATTTTTGAGATGGGGTTCGAGCAGCTCCGATTCTCTGTTTACTTAATGTCCCTCTGAATTTCTTTTTCTAATTTAATGTATTCATATACATCATCATAAATGTATATTTGTTTAATAACATTTTTCTATTCTCCCCCTTCCTTCTGAGCTTTTTGAGGAGACAATCCAAGCTTATTTCTAGTGCCACTCTGATTATGTCTGTCTTGTCCCCTACCAGTTATCCTCCAATTCAGTTTGAGGACACTTGCTTTGGAAATGTCATTCAAAAGAATGAGAAACATTGGAATTAACTTTCATTGGTGACATGCAATTATTTAAATATATGTAACAATCAAAGTCATGATATAGTCTTCTTGCCAGAGATCTATGGACTCCTTGACTTTTCAGGTTCATGTTTAACTTCAACGGGAGATATCACAAAGGACTTCTTCTTAGGTAACTTACCCAGTTGAGAAGTTTAGGTAATCTGGAAGGCAAGTGAGGGGTGGAAACTGGACCACAAAACACCAACCAGAACCTCCTCAGTTCCAAAGAACCCCCAAGAGAAATAGCAGAGATGTTCACCAACACCCTGAGAATTTCCTCTTTTGCAACAGAAGTACACTTCTGAAAAAAGACATGAAATTGACACATCATTCTTTGTTAGCATTCAAGAAAACCAGGGGAAATCCACAGACCAAATGAACAGGAGGAAAACTACCCAAAAATGATTAGGGGACTGGAAACTGAGATGAACAGTTGAACAGGAACTGGGTATGTCTAGTCTAATGAAGAGAAGGACTAGGGTTATATGATAGCAGTCTTCCAATATTTGAGAGTCAATATTTGAGTCAACCTATTCTCCAAAGCACCAGAAGGCAGGACAAGAAGCAACAGATGGAAACTAAGCAAGGAGAGAAGCAACCTAAAACTAAAGAGTAATTTCCTGACAGTTAGAACAATTAATCAGTGGAACAACGTGCCTCCAGAAGTTGTAAATGCTCCACCACTGGAGGCTTTGGTCAACCATTTGTCTGGAATAGTATAGGGTCTCTTGCTTGAGCAGAAGGTTAGGCTAAAAGATCTCCAAGGTCCCTTCCAGTCCTGTTATTCTAGCATGTATCACTTTGTATATATTTACTCACTGGTGTCTGTATTGGTGCTGCCACTGCAGTTATAGACTTATAATCTAAAATGACAGAATATGAAAGGAAAGGGGAAAAAAGAAGGTGGAGAAAGAAGCAAGGGAAGCTGGCAGAGTTTCCTGAGAGATTTCCCTAAATTCCTTTGTAACAAGCCCAAAAGAAAAACCAACAACAACAACAGCAATCCAACAACATTCAGAATAATCTCATTAATTCCTAGGTATTAAATAAGATTAATTATTTAATCGTGTTAGATGAACACACCAGGGAAGGAGCGTACGAAATGCTCTCTCTGTCAAATGAAAGAGAATGAGAGACAGACAGAGAAGAGACAAAGGGGCAGAGATAGAGAGATACAGAGAGTGAGTGTGTGTGTGTTTGTGTGTGAGAGAGAGATCACACCAATATAAATCCAATTAACTCCCATTAGCATTGAGATCGCGATTTATGCCAAAATTTACATTTATGACTGTCCCATTTGAATAACGACCCCTGCCAAAAAAAAGACGGTAAAATCCTGTCAGTCATGTGACGATCCATTTTATGACCGTCACGACTTACAACTTTAGTTGCCAGGCTCGGTTATCATTATAAGCTGAGGGTGACCTCCATACTTCACGGGCTGAACTATGTAAAACTCAACCATTTTATTTAATTGGGGAGGTCTGTTGAGTTCAAAAGTTCCTCCTTCCGAGAATGGGAGGACGAGGAGGAGGAGGAGGAGGAGGAGGAGGAGAGGAAATCTTGGGCCTTGGCAACATCCTCGCAAAGAACTGGCCGAGATAAAAAAGACTCCGAATAAAGTCTTGCGAAGGGTTGAGCAAAAGCGGAAATTCTTGTTTTGATTTCTCATTAGTCATGAGATCCAGGCTTCTGGGTCCCAGTGGCCTTCACATCCTCTCGGCTCGTGAAATCCGGGGCCAGGACAATAACAGTACGATTATGAAGGATGTTCAGAGCAAAGGACGGGTGGTCAGAGGCACCGCTGGGTCCAGCTGTGTTTAGTTTGCCAATCTCCATGTGTTCCTTGTTAGCCAGCTTTCCAGACCTCCTCCTCCTCCTCTTCTTTCTTCTATTCTTTGCAACCCCAAAGTATGCGCCAATTACAGACCACAGAGAAAGCTGTTTAACAACCCCCCCCACTTTGCCTTAATACAGCTAGTATGTGTTTCCTGCCTGTTCTCCACCAAAGTAGACAACAGATCCAAGGTTCAACCCTCTATTTGTGAAAAGTAAATTGAAGCGGGAGCAAGGGAAGGGAGAGAAATAAACACCATTTTGACCTATCTCGTGTTTAAAAAGGTAATCCCAGAAGAGGAGTAATCTAGGAGCACCATCGAGTCTGGATTGGTTTTTGTTAGAGCTGGTGTTAAAAATGAGCCAATCATCTATGGCGATTCTCCATCTTACAGGTCATGGTTGTCCCCAAAGTGCTTTTTCAAAAGGCAATTAGACTTTCTTGGGTTTTTTCCCCCCTTGAAAACATTTCCCTTCTCATCCAAGAAGTTTAACAGAATAACACAGTTTACAGGTTAACAGAGTTGGAAGGGACCTTGCGGGTCATCTAGTCCAACCCCCCCACCCAAGCAGGAGACCCTACACCATTTCTGACAAATGGCAGTCCAGTGTCTTCTTGAAAGCTTCCAGTGATGGAGCTCCCACAACTTCCGAAGGCAACTTCTGTTCCATTCGGTTGATTGTTCTCACTGTCAGAAAGTTCCTCCTTATTTCTAGTTGAATCTCTCCTGGATCAATTTCCATCCATTATTCCTTGTCTGGCCTTTGGGTGCTTTGGAAAATAGCTTGACCCCCTCGTCTCTGTGGCAGCCCCTCAAATATTGGAAGACTGCTATCCAGTCTCCCCTGGTCCTTCTCTTCCCTAGACTAGCCAGGCCCAGTTCCTGCAACTGTTCATGTTTTAGCCCCCAGTCTCCTAATCATCCTGGTTGTTCTCCTCTGCACTCTTTCCAGAGTCTCAACATCTTTTTTATATTGTGGTGACCAAAACTGGATGCAGGATTCTAGGCGTGGTCTTACTAAGGCTTTATACAGTGGTATTTGTACCTCACTTGATCTTCATTGTATCCCTCTGTTAATGCAGTATAGGATTGCATTGGCTTTTTTGGCTGCCGCTGCACACTGCTGGCTCATGTTTAGCTGGTTGTCCACTAAGACTCCAAGATCCTTCTCACAGTCACTGCTATTAAACCTGGTTTCACATATATATCTCATCTTGTTTTGTTTCTCATTTTCTGTGCAGTTCTGGGAATATTTTTATTTTGCACTTTTTAAAAATCTGCGCTTATGGAAGAGGAGTATTTCTCAAAAATACAGGAATATTGGCGGACATCAGTAAGTCAACAGAAACATACATGGACTGGGTCTGTTTGTACGATCTCAGTTCTGGACATAATCATGTATCCATCAATGCAACAAAATGAAGGATACCATTTTCCAGGGCCTGGATAATCTCAACGTCTAATAAATACTGATAAGAGTTGTACCTGATCTCACAATGAAGGAGAAGTTGTCAAGCAAAACATTTCCAGGTCATGTTTAGAGTTTATGGAAGATTAAATAAACAGCGTAATAATTGTGAAAATGAAGCATATATAATTGTCCCTCTTACAGTTGGAAATGCGTTTAACGGACTCACCTGTGAAGAGTACGATGTCTCCAGGAAAGACCGTAAGTGATAAAAATGCTGCTGCTCTCCACAAGACAACCTTCTGTCTCACTTCTGACTGATCGGCGACAACAACTGTGGCCAAGGGGACTTTGCAGGATGCGGTACTTCCCGTCTTGATTTCTTTGATATGACAAGGATGTAGCACTACAACCAAGACAGAGAACCTCCGGCTTTTCTCAACACAATCCTTGAGCAATGACAACGGCTTCTGAGCTTTCTCAATTTCTGGAATCCTCATTTTTTCCATTTTTTTAACTGGGTGAAGAAGAGGAGAAGCCGCTAATTTGATTCTTTTGGATAGCTGCTGATCTCCAAAAGTAAAGCGAGGAGTCATCACATCATCATCAGTTGCTTGAGATCTTTCAGCACGGTGGTCTTCTGGATAACAAAGGTGTCTTTTCTGTTGGGGTTTAAGGTCCCGTCCTTCGTTGTTAACAGGTGAAGGTAGAAGACTACATTTTTGGAAATCTGAGTTATCTTGACTTGAGTTATCCGAGTCAAAGAGTTGGATGGAACAATCACAGTTGGCTTCATAGTTTGTGTCAACTTTCTCAGCCGCCGTAGCCCCATCTTCATTTGATTTAAATAGAGGTTCTCCATCTGCTGTGTCTTTCCTACAAGGTAGGGCCAATTCTACTCCTACAAACCCTGCTATAGGTTTATGTTGCATTACATTCTGTCCTACGGCGTATGTTCCTGAACAGAGAGCTACTTGGCTTAGAGTTAGAATGCTAAGGAATTCATTGTCTGTTGATAGGTCAAGATTTGAAGGTGCACCTGGCAGGTTTCCGGGTTTCGATTCATCTGCTTTTTGTGAACATGTTTTCAGATACTGACTTAGTAGTAGATTTTCACCCTGAGGTTCAGACTGAAGATAAGATGGGTTGTGCTTAACTACGGCACAATTCTTTAAGTCCTTCACCTCAAAAACCAAGGGAGAAGAATCAAGATGGTTATCTATGATACAACTAGCATTTCCTTTGGCATAATCATTTTGGCTTTGTTGACAGACATGGTGTTTTTTCTGCTTCCCTCTGCTTGTATCACTGAAGACAGAAGAACCATCGTCAGGTGACTCACGCAGGATTTTCTTTTTATGGCTGAAGGATTTGACGCATCCAACAGATGTTGCACCATTGGTCATAAAGGCCTCAACCAAGCCACCTTTTTTTCCAAAGTTTACTGGGAAGCGATCTTTGGAATTGACAACCGAAACGGCATCATTTGCGGCCTCATAGTCAAGAGGCCTGAAGTTTGTGCTACAAAGGTTAAAAGAGTCATTGGTAAATGAAAGGTGTAATTCTCTCCATGGTTTCTCATTAGCCGAAGAACCATTCTCTTCTCTGCGGTTGCATGGACCAGTTGAAAGAATGGGTGCACCAATGAACATGTGAATTTGAGGTCTTCTGGACATTTTGTTTTCCTTGCAGGATTTGGATTATGGGGGAAATGTGATGAGCACAGCAGTTCATTTTATAAATAGTACCTAAAACATCATCTTTACTCATTCATAGATTTTCAAACAATTCATTCAAGGATTGTGGTGCTAATCTTGTCATAAAATAGTCAAGAAAAAAATTCATGGAGTTTTGGGGAAATACACAATAATAAATATTCATAAAAATGCTCAAAATTGATTTCATCCGTGGATTAAAAAGATTGAATTTGTAGTCCTCTTGGCATTCATAGTCTCTGTATTTCAAAATTAATTTTATCTTATAATTTATATTTTGAAAATCTTAAGAGAGTACAATGGTCATTCTACCTTTTTATTCTTTAATATACTGTCAAAAGCTCCTCCTAAAACATTGACCTCCATCAATATAGACAAAGTAAAAAGGGGCATTTTCCAGAAGTATACACGACGATACACTGAAACATTGTTCTTTTTAAAAATGGTAAAATATCCAATGTTGTTCAATAGCATGAAATGAAAAAGTCAAAAGATGAAAATTTCCAAATTAGATTTCTCTGTTGAAAACGAGATAGATCATTTTTTAAACCTTCCTGGAATCTTCAAGTTCCGTGTTACGTTACAAAGCGCAAAAAGTTGATTTCTTGCATCAGCGATTTTTGAGTATTATGGCAAAATATACTTTGGTACGGCTTGGGAGTCAGGGATCCAATATCTCTGGCAGAAATCTCAGAGGTTCTGTTCTGTTGGAAAGAATTGAAAAACATACAAAAAGCCTGTTAAGCATTTTATTAACCATCTCCAGCTGTCTTCTAAAATAGGAGTTCAGTAGCACACACTAATCTCTTTCCCAGCATGGGCAAAAATGTTGAATGTTGATGCTTATATGACCATTAGAGGTCCCCATGTCCTCAGAAGCACATCCATGAGATGTGTTATTTTTTATACTTAATCCAGTTGTGTCGTTGCAGAAAACTTTAGCACCCTCCAACCATAATCCAGAACCTGATCACTTGTCTCCAGTTTCAAGAGTTAAATACGAAGCTTATATTTCCAATGAAAAACACTTCAGTCCACTGAAGGTAATTTGAATCATAATCATTACTTCAAGCAAAATGTCCTGAACTTTGGACGTCGGAAAAACATTTCCCACCCCATTCCGCTTTTGTAAACAGCATTTAGAAAATCTAAAAAGTAAAAAAAAAAATTGGGGAAAAAAGATTTCTAGAAATAATGGTATTTTTAAGGTTCGCGCCACACAATTGCATACAAATAACACCAAAAAAAAAACATTTAAGGATTTCCAGTAGGCCTTTCTTAAAACTGCTTATAGCAGGGGTGTCGAACTTGATTTCATTGAGGGCCGCATCAGGGTTGTGCTCGACCTCAGGGGGGGCGTGGCCAGGGCCAACTCAATGTCACTCGTGTCGGGAGTGCTTTGCCAACAAAAACGGGTATCCAAGTTCCATTTTTGGCTGCGACGACCTCCTGCAACCCTCTGGCAGCGAAAAAGGAGCTCGGGAGGGCTGCCCGCAGCCCTCCCGAGTTCTGTTTTGGCTGTCAGAGGCACTGTGGGCCATTCCTTTGCTGTTTCCAAGGGTGGCCCTGTGAGTCAGATCTAAGCATCCCGTGGGCCGGATGCAGCCCCCGGGCCTTGAGTTAAACACCCCTGGCTTATAGTCATTAAATAAATCCAGCCAAAAAAGATGAAGAGAGCAATACTGGGAACTTTGTGTTGTTTGCGTGGGAAAACCTTAGAGCCACGCGGCGTGGGAGGCAGCGAACTAAGTTAGAACCTAGCCCTGCTCTGAACCACACGGTGGCGGCACTAAAGGCTCGCGTAAGCCGGATAGAACCAGCAGGATTTCACCATTGCACTGATATCTAGAATATTTTATTACTACAGTATACAGGAAGTACAGTAATAAGCTAGAACAGAAGATGAGCTATACATAAACCTACTGGTCCCAACGAAGACTAAATTCTGAAAATCTCCTTCCCTATCTTATTTTTCCCCCCTATACATTTTATTGAGATTATCATACTATAAAATGAAAATAAAAATAAAGGTAGCAGGGAATGGGGAAAAAAAGGAAAAGAAAGGTGTAGTATAATGGAAAAAAGTATTGACTTCCAACCTTTTTCATTGCAGTAAAGTACAATATGAAATCACTACAAACATTTGTAGATTACCAAACCAAATAAACCAAGGATGGAATTAACAGATGAGAATTCAAGTATCAAATAAAGGAAAATAAATTGAGAAACTCTTAAGTTCAATGAAGAATATGTAGTTTCAGCTAGCAATTTTAATGCTTAAATATTTAAATAAAATCTGTAGATGTTAAGTCAGTTTGACTGAGCTCAAACATGTTTATTCTGTATTATAATTCTGGGAAAATTCCATATACAGTTGTGTATCAGTAGTAACCAAGCACAGATTAAAGGTTATACTATGTTTAACAAGAGACATGATGAAATTTTAGGCAGTGACCTACTATCAGCACCATGGAATTTGTTATCTGTTGGGAGAGTTCAAAAGTAAAAAAATGGAATAACAAAAGTAAATATTCCAGGCAAAAAAAAAAATTAAAATTCCACTGCATCCTCGTTGGTAGATAAATTACATTTACTATTACAAAGGGGACATTTTATTTTAGATGTGTAACTTTGTAATGTTCTTAAAATTTCAGAATGCTCAGTTAGTATTTATTTATTTATTTATTGGAACTGTTGGAAATCTTGAGATTGCTCAGCAAAACGCTCTTGGAAGATTACTTGAACACATATTAAGCAAAAAGGCAACAAAATGAAAATCATGGCTTGCCATTTCTGATCTCTGTCAACTTCTGCAGGGCTCTTGAAGCAGGTCTGACATCACCTGCTGCTACTTTTAAGTACACATTTATGTTGCCCTAGACCAGTGACGGAGAACATTTTGGACACCGAGTGCCGCAAATGTGCGCACGTGCATAGCCAAAGTGAAAGTTGTGTGCACTTGTAAGCGGTTGCACGCGCTTGCATGCATGGAAATGCATGGATATGCAAGGACATATGTGTGTGCATGCAGAGGCACTCATGCGTGTGCGCAGCAGAGACCCGAAGATCAGCTGGCTGGCGGGAGGTGGGGCATCCCAACACCGCCAACACGGCAAGAGGTAAGATCTTTTTCTTTCGTGAGCTTCTGTTTTGTCATTTGCAGGGAAACAGAAGCTCCCAAAAGAAACACCACGGAGATATGACCTGGGGCGACGGTGCGCATACCAGCAGAGTGGGTTCTGCATGCCACCTCTGGCACATGCGCCATAGGTTCGGCATCATGGTCCTAGACACAGGAAAAAAATTGGGCCTTCTATGGGTCTGCATCTACAAAGTGGAACCCTCTTGGCTGGTGAAAATCCCCCACTGAACGTTATTTAACATAGCAAGGTTGGAAGGGACCTTGGAGGTCTGCTAGACCAGCCTCCTGCTCAAGCAGCAAACCTTATCCCATTGCAGACAGATGGCTGTCCAATGTCTTCTTAAAAACTTCCAGTGATGGAGCATCCATAACTTCTGGAGAGAAGCCGTTCCACTGGTTAATAGTTCTCACTTTGAGGAAATTTCTCCTTAGTTCTAGGTTGCTTCTCTCCTTGATTAGTTTCCATCTGTTACTTCTTGTCCTGCCCTCAGATGTTTTGGAAAATAGGTCGACCCCCACTTCTCTGTGACAAACACTCTAGTTCTAGATCAGGGATCAGCAACCTGTGGCTCTGGAGCTGCATGTGGCTCTTTCACCCCTCTGCTGCGGCTCCCTGTCACTCAAAATATGAGGCACAGCTGCCAATGTGCGATATCCGCTGGCACACGATTTATTGAGCTTTTCATCTCCCTGTAGGCCAACCATGGATAAATCCAAGAAAAGAAACATTTCAGAAGAAAACAGAACATTTAATTCAATTACATATGCTAGTTTATGACCACTTAAGAAATAGCCAGGCTTGGGAAGGGTTTTGTGGCTCCCGGTGTTTTCCTTTCTGTGGGAAACAGGGACAAATGGCTCTTTGAGTATTTAAAGTTGCAGACCCCTGTTCTAGATGCTAGTTATCATGTTAGACTCTTCGTTAGACACTACATAATACCTAGTTATCCAGGCATGTTAAAATTATTTTGAACTGTATTTTTCGAAATATTTTTATTGTCTGACCTTTATTACCGTTATGGATGATGAATCCTAAGTCATGAACTGAGTAGGGCAACTAGATGAATTAAGTCATTAAGTCTCTCCCAACCCAGGGCCTGGGGGGAAACCAAGCCACGTTTTGAGAACCTCCAGAAAGTGAGGCGGCCGTTCCGTAGGAGAGGCATGGTGAAAGAAAAGGCGTATCTTTCACGAGACCTGTCAAATAATACTCCTTGAGTAACCAAAGCTAACCGTGCCCACTGTCAGGCCTGCATTTTGGCCTGCCACCCTTTCAGCTATTCTACTAGGCATTTTTCTGTTGTGGGGAAATGGGAGGGGGGATAGTGTGGAGTTGGGCGACATGTAGCCATGTTTACATTCTTTCTAGTAAGCCAAGGTCATCCTTTGTCTTCACACCAGACCAGAACGAGGTGGGGGCATCTGC
>JANHFT010004559.1:82236-107992 GCA_032467955.1 Pseudoxenodon macrops | reverse complement strand
TACCTTCCCACCAAAGGTGGTCCCTATTTTTCTACTTGCATTTTTTTACATGCTTTCAAACTGCTAGGTTGGCAGAAACTGGGACAAGTAATGGGAGCTCACCCCATTACACGGCACTAGGGATTCGAACTGCTGAACTGCCGACCTTTCAGTCAATAAGCCCAGCGTCTTAGCCACTGAGCCATCGCATCCCTTATAGCCATTAATACTTAAGCCATTAATACTTACTTAAGGCATAGCCATTAATACTTATGCCTTAAGTCCAGTCTAGCATCTTTAGCTGCCTGCTGTCACCTCTGTGGCCAAACTTCTTCTCAGAATCCTCTGAGAGGCTAATCTATCCTCTCAGATATTTTTAAGACTCTCCCTTATCCTGAATCCATATCTGCTGCCCTCCTCTTGTCCATAAGCACTTTATACTATGAGAATATAAATGTTTTATTCCAAGCTACTTATTTGCAAAGCAGACTACAGAGACACTGTACAACAGCTTGTTTCAGTGACCGCAGGGAGATATGGAGAGCCAGGGAGATGCTTATCAAAACGACCTTATTCAAAGCACACTGTGGAGCATTGCTGTTAAGACCAAGACTTAAGCATCAGTCGCGGCCATTTCTTTTTCCTCTCTCTAGCCTTGGGCTCATAATACTTCTCCAGGGCAGACAACAAAGAGGCACTAGTGAAGATGAGCAGATTCCCCATTATTCTTATAGGACAATGTCGTGCATCATCACTGTTCATAAAGGATCAAACTTCCAGATAAGACGTATACCAGCCCTACAGGGGGAAAATGACCTCAAAAGGTTCTGTACCCACTGATACTCAAATTACTTTGGGGAACATTTTTAGTATTTTTGATTAGCAGAAGCCTTCTTCAGGACTGCCAGCATAGAGAAGGAGTGTAGGATCCTCAGGACTGTCTTGCCTTCATTTAGGTTTATCACTTTTTTATGTTCGGTGTAGAGATCTGAAGGAAGATTTGGGGGTAGATTTTAAGCAGGTTCCACTGGCTCTTTATGGTATGATCAAGAGAGAAATGAAGTGGGTGAAAACTAGAGCTCACATTTTTTATGTTGGCCATTTGAAGCACACTAGAAGCATAGTCCAATCAATGAAAAGGGGAGAGCAGGAGAAGGAAAAAAATAAAGTCAATGAAGTACCATTGATACTTTATTCACTTTCCTTCTGATTTTTCTTATTCATTTTAGTTTATTCTAAACTAAATATTTAGGATTGGAATTATTGAAGTGAATTTCCCAGAACACATACGTGTTTGCCATAAGTAGACATTCAGAATCGTAGAGCTTCCTTCCTTCCTTCCTTCCTTCCTCCCTCCCTCCCTCTCTTTCTCTCTCTCTCTCTTTGTTGCAATTTTGGTATGGAAATCAAGCTTGGGTACATTCTGCATGTGATTGCTTTGATTCCAAAATGATGTTTCTGCTTAAAATCTATCCATCTGGATTTGAGAAGACCAGAGTTTCACCTTAAAAAGGTCAGAGAATTTGGTTTGAATGGGATCAAGATGTGGGAGGAGGATATTAAAATCAAAGATAAACTCTTAGCTGGGCTTCTGTTAGTGCTGACATGCCTTCTACTTCTACAGCTCTTGGCTACACTTCTATCATGCTATTCTTCCCTATTCCTGGACTGAGATTGCTCCTGCATAAGACAGAAGGAATCAATTTATTTGAACAACTTGACTCAGTTCATTGGATTCATCTACCTTTACAGTTATGATGAAGCTTCTGGTCTTTCTAATGTGTTTTATTTAATTGTGTTTACTCTAGAAGTAGCAGCAATGCATAACTCTCCTTTCCTTTATCCAGTTTGGAAGGAATATTACATATAAAAAACAAGGAGATTAAGTATAACACACCAAGATTTCTAGACTCTGCAATGAAAGTAATTTTTTCCATTCTGTGACAAGGTGTATATGGAATGTCGTTACCAATTTTGGTTATAATAGATGGTGCTATTGTTAAGGTCAATAGCTCCATTCCATTTGACAATTCCAATTTATGGCAATATGGAACAGGTTTTCTGTCTGCTTAACTTTACAGTTTTTTCCCACACTGGAAACCGGTGGACCAAAAGAGATTGTTTTCATTTGTTGTTTTAACAGAGTAAAACCTTTAGATTTTATAAATTTTTGCCAATTGAGTGATAGAGTGATAGAAAGAGTTAATGTGCTGCAGGACATGACTTTTGAATTTTGTTATACATCATTTTTTGGAGGTCAGTATGAAAGAAAATAAGGCTACAAATCACTATCTGATTGCAAATATAGGATGGTGCAATTTATTTTTGATTTGTTCAGTAGTTTGAACAAATGACTGATTCAAGGTAAATACAGGTGGTTTGTCAGCTTGTTGTTTAGCCTGTTTAGTAACAATACAGGTTTGCTTGTTAATCTGTGTAAATTTGAAACTGTAATACTCCATTTACCATTTTATTCTTAAATGGCAAAATGTGGTATCACAAACAGAGCCACAATAATCAGCCTTTGCTTCTGATCTAAACCTGCTGCAGGTAGGTTTGAGAACTGGACTACCTGAGGACAAAACTAAAAGTAATATCAATGAGATATTAATGTGCTAATGGGCACTTTTTAAATATATAAATAGCTTTGTGTAGTACAGTACAGGAAGAAACCATACAAAAATTAATAATTAAAAGTCCTTCACAAACCTGTGATCCTGAAACTTGGGGGGGGGGAGTATTTGCATTTTTAAAGTTGCACATTAATTCCATCATACAATTATAATATTAATTATGTGGATGTGATTAATGTGCAACTTGAAAAGTAATTTAATCTGGAAAAATAAGTACCTTCCAAGTTATTTCACGTTAGCGTACGGTAGCAATATATAAGTGCCATTCATTGTTAACTGTTCCTTTGCAATAATTCTTTTGAAATATTATGTATCCTATGACTATTAGATTGTAAGTGAACTGAATAAAATTAATTATGTTCTATAAAATGACTTTGATCGTGCTTCTCAAGCAGAGTAAATGAAAACTAGAAATAATATTTTATTTTCCCAGGAATTCATCATTTTTAAATCTCTGTCTTCCATGTCTATGTAGGACAATTGTGAGGTAAAGGAAGCAAATCGCTTGCTTAAAAAAAAAGTGGCAATATGAAAGGGTGTGTCTGTCTCCAGCTTTAACCCTCTTGTTCCCATTACAGTGTTCACAATAACCATATAGGTTATCAGATTGCCCAGGTCAGTAACAAAACAAAACCATCTGTGGTTTGTTAAATGTTCGTAGTCTTGGCAAGCAGTATATCGGCACATCTTGGTTTATTTGCAGATAATGTCATAACATAAAGCAGCATCTCTCCTCCCCACAATTATGGTCTTACAAATTTCATATGTGTTAGATCAAACTATGGCAGAAGGCAAGATAATAACTCTTTAGTTGAAACTTTACAAATTTCTTTGGGCAGTAGACTGAAAAGCCGAAATGTGGCAATCCTGTCACCTTCTAATGCCAGTACCTATTTACCTTATAAATCACCATATTAAAATTTAGTTACTTGCCTAGTCATCTGAATGGTAAATATTTTATAGCACTGGTATATGGAGACTCATTTTTACATATGGTTTAGGTATCAGCAGTATTAAAACTGACCTTATACAACAATACTTGCAGATTCAATTTATATGAGGTTCAGAGATTCAAACCAAGTTAAATTTGGTGCAAATGAGGGGATGGAAAGAACTGGGTACATGAAACTGTTGTAATGATGAATATTGGAGACTGAAACCAGTTCTTTACAGCTCCTGAATTTGCTTTGGAGTTAGAAAAAGAAACAATATTGTTCAGTAGTATGAGGTGATCAAGAAAAAGAGTTTTGGGCAATTATTTCATAAGAATGCATGATCTGTTCAAATCACAATACTGTGAGACCAAAGAAGTACTGAAGTTGACCCATAATGTCATCACATAATCTAATTCCTCTTAGATCTCACAAATAGAAAATTGAAAAGAACAATAGTAATAACAATCCTAAACACAAAATGCAACTCGTGAAAGAAGAGGATTGCTATGAAACTCTTCTCGGATGTTTGCAATTTAGGATTATTCTGGTGACTGGGTAGAAGAAAATGTAGGTCCAGTTCTATTTGCCTAGCTGTCTTCCCTGATCTTGCGATAGCCTGTTTCAAACCTCTGCTCGTTCTTATCTCTTCTGGGTGCTTAGCAGTATTCCTGTCAGGAATTAGCCTTATTCCATTAGCGGTCCTGGGGTTTGAACCTGAGAGCTGCATGCAAAGCATGTGACTGTCATTGTAATACTATTGTAATCTGTCACTGCTTTACCCGTTTTACTTTAATTTGGATGAAACATTTCAGAATACATTTCTTCTATAAGATCAGGAGTCCCCACCATTTGAGTTGGCCAATGACAGCCAATCAAAATTTATCTCAGAATGGATTCTACTTTTTACAATATCAAATCTGGACTGCAAAATGCAGATGACCAACAGATGGCAGCAAAGAGATAACACGACACATATCTCCTGGCTGCCATTTAGCTGTTGTCCTCATTTCTGCAGCCCAGAGTTGCTATTCCTATGCTAATTAATATATCCAACCACTTCTTGTACCAGGAGTAATTTATTGTCTGGAAATCTTTACTCTTTTCCATTTCATTCCATGTTGTGTTTCATTTCCATGTCTTTGTCTTACTGGGATCGTCTGTTTTTCCTGGGGGAAAAAAAGACTAAATCCTTCCAGGAGCAGTCAGTTGCCATGACTTCTTTTAATGCTGCCACTGGTACTGGCCTGCCATCAAACTAAAACAAAAAGATTAATTATAGCCTAACCTCTAATTTTTTTTTCAATCTAAGGTGCCGAGAGGAATGCAAATGAGGTTTCTGCAGGATACAAATTCAAAAAGAAACACACATTTCCTCTAATCTCCCACTGCTTTGACCAGGAGACAGATCAGCGGTGGGCCTATAATTACTCCTTGCTCTTGCTAGAGGTAGGACTTACAAGAGCGTGTCATGGTCTTGCAATGCAGAATGTAAGGAGGCAGTTTAGGATTTTGATCAGCTCTTCTTTTCTTTTTTTTTTCTTTTCTAAGAGAGAGATTGAACAGAGGCTCATCTTTAAAATGGAGCAAGTTTGTGTAATTAAGCAACCAGAATGACAATTCTCAATTGGCTTGTAAACAAGACTGCTTGACAGAGAAATAGGCAATGATGACCTTTGGAGCAGGAGAGATTGTGGTGACTGTATAATAGCAGCCTGATTTTAATATGAATTAAGAATTTATGGCTCCTTTGAGAGGAAATTTCTGATGCCTCCCCTCTGCCTTCAATCTATGATTGCTGTCAACACTGCAGGCTATTAGATGCGCTCTAACCTGGCGTAATTACCCCTCTCCAGAAAAAGAGGCTGCTTTGGGTACCTTTAACAATGCCATTTTTATTTCATATTTTTGGACAGAGGTCATGCTGGAGACATGCGAGCCTTTACAATACTTGGTTGATTTACAAATAGACAAACATTACTGTATTTGTAATTGTAGGGGCATTATTACCAGCGGGTTTGCAGCAAGTTCAGATTATTCTCCCACCTCTTCGCTGTCTTTGAGCAGAGAGGGAAAAAAACATACATAAAGAAAAACAAAACAAACTCAGATTCACCTGAGTAGCTTTGGATAGTTTCTTGGAGTATTTCATCTCTCCTTTGTCTTGGAACCTGGCAATTAGAGCTTTACAATTTCAAGAATTAAAGCTGAACACTTTTGCTGGAATCCCATATTGTGGAAGCGAATGAATTTTGCTGACCACTCAAGGAATTCTACTATATTCCAAAGATAAAACTATGCATTTAAAAAAAAAAAATAACAACCAGATTATAATGTGATTTTCTTCCTCTTCTTTTTCAGGGTTTCACTTGTACAAAAGTAATGCTCTTTTGTTAATAGAGCGAGAGTAAATAACATGTCTTAAAATTCCTTTTGCAAGGTCAAATTCATTTCAACACCTCCAAATACTATTTGGCATTTTCACTTTAGTGAAAATATACAGTGAAGGTTGAAACAAGTAATTACATATATTTCTTACTTTGCTTCCAAGAAGAGAGAGTGTAGGAAGCTGCATCATACCGAGTTAAAACTTTGGCAGCAGCTCTCCGAAGTGTCAGATTCAATAATTTTCAGGTTTACCCGGAGATGTTATGAATGGAATATGAGTGATTTCCCATAGAAACTCATTAAACAATGTCATCAGGACCAAGTAAGTGTGCCTTTTCTGTAGAAGAGCCTCCCTTCTGGAATAAGATTTCCTACCCACCAAAGGTATGGATGGCCCCAGGGGTGGGCTGTGAATTGTTTTGCTGCCAGTTCACTCAGGGTCACGCCTCGCGCATGTGCAGCAATCAAAAAAATAGCTTCTGCGCATGTGCAGAAGTCAAAATTAGCTTCTGCGCATGCACAGAAGCAAAATCCAAAATGGCGGTTCCCACGGAGACACTGAAGGAACCGGCTCCCTGACATCATTTCGGAGTTACTACCGGTTCTAAAGAACCAGTTAGAACCGGTAGGAACTCACCTCTGGATGGCCCCAAAACTGTTGTTCTTTAGAAGATGCACAAAGGCCTGTTTCTTTACCAAAGACTTTGGCAATGGAGACTAACTGAGAGCCTCACTTTTCCATGCTGGCCTTCCTCTTTATTTATTTATTTTAGGTTTTATTTATTTTAATGTTATTGTTTGATTTTTGTGAGCTTCCCAGAGTTATTGAGAATTGGGTGGCATGCATGTTTAAGTCATCATCTTTATTATTGTCATCATTAAAATATATTGCTTAAGGAGAGGAAAAAAACCCAGTATGTGGCCTGGTTATGTCACAAGGTAATTTTTAGTTGGTGAAGGCAAAATGAGAAGATGATTTAATTCCTGCCTTTCCTACAGGAGATCAAAGCAGCATATATGGCATATCTCAGCATGCCAATGTATCTTACAGCCAGAACTGACAGTGAGAACAATTAACTTGCCTCCAGAACTTGTGGGTGCTCCAACACTGGATGTTTTTAAGAAGATATTGGACAATCATTGGTAAGAAATGGTATAGAGTCTCCTGCCTGAGCAGGGGTTGGACCAAAAGACCTCCCCCAAAGTCCCTTTCAACTCTGTTATTATAGCCAGAATCCTATCAAGATTAGTTGACTGAGAAACAGGGACTGGCCTAAGAAAACTTACCATACTGTATTTCCTGGGCTGTAAGTCAGTGATGAAATCCAGTTTTTTACTACCAGTTCTATGGACGTGGCTTGGTGGGCATGGTATGGCTTGGTGGGTGTGGCTTGGTGGGTGTGGCAGGGGAAGGATACTGCAAAATCCCCATTCCCTCCCCACTCTGGGGCCAGCCACAGGTGGTATTTGCCGGTTTTTGAAACTACTCAATATTTCCGCTACCAGTTCTCCAGAACCTGTCAGAACCTGCTGGATTTCACCCCTGCTGTAATTGAGCATAGATCTCCCCAGTGTACCGTTAACATCTTCAGCATTACATGATATTGGCTCTCTATGTAACGGATTGTCTGACAATCATAAAATGCCTTTTAATATGGAATATGATAACTCTGATTTTTTGAGTTAGGGTTAGGCATGATTTGATTTTCAGAAAAATTGGATGAAACACATGAACGACAGAAACTATTTCCCCACCACCAACTTTTTTCTCACATACCAGTTAAATACAAAAATGGTGCAATCTTGTAATCTTGATTTCCACTTTAGCAGCATGGGAATTTTGCCCACGCTGGGTTTAAAATGGACATGGAACATTCTATACTGTTCACTGTCTAACTATGATGTAGGTTCATGAATAGGCTGGCACAAAGAGAGACATTTCATAGGTACTTTAGCTCTAAGTCAGATATAAAATGTTTGCATATTGTACAAATGTAACAAAATATTACTGTATAAGCTACAATTTAGTATATTTCTTTCTTCCCTTTTTAAAGATCCTTGGTTCAAAGAGTTAAAGCTTTTAAAGTTTTCATGCTGTAAAGCATGAAAATTATACATTAATGTACTTGTCTGCCTGTTTTTATATCTATGCAATATAGGGAGCAAAATGCTTTCTTATTCAGTATTTTGGTATTAATCCAATCTAATTCATATGTATTCATATATAATTTCTGACCATGTCCACATGGCTTAATTCACAAGAACATTGACATAGGACTGCAGCCATAGAATAGTATTAGAAGTTCTATCTGTTAGGATCTTTGCATTTCATTCCCTGAAAATTGCTATGCTTATACAGATCAGTCTGCTATGATTTGTTGAAACAATTCAATTACAAAATGGATGCATCCATTTTAGATTATCTCATCCAATCTGAACATTTGAATCCATTGAGTCTGAATGCATGACTTACATTGTTGATTCAAATACTAATTTTCTTCAGACAGAAACATCTTCTATGCAGTTGCAGGAATCTTTTTTTTAATTGTGCAAATCATACCATTCAACAAACTAAATTGTTGAAGCTCTTTTAAATCAAACAGCTGTGATGAAAGCCTGCAGAATCCCAAAAACTGCATTTCCCAGGATAACTTGCTCCTCCATGCCTATCCACTTCCAGGTGTTGGAAAAACTGGAACAAGTAGGAGAATAGGTAAGATTTGTAAACCTTTCAGTCTCCTAATTTTGACAATGTGTGGCCTGATTTTCATTTGCCAGGACGTTACTGACACACTCAGGGAAGCTTGCCTACTACCTGAGGCAGAAAGATATCTCCTGTTTTCCCTGATGTTCTCGCTTATACAGTGCTTCCAACAGATATTTTCTCCAACAGCAGCAGATTCATTTCTTCTTCTTCTTTGCCCTTAGGCTTCAGTTTGGGGTGGGGGAGTGGGGAGCATCCCAAGATGATACATTGTGAAAGGGCTCTCGTAAGAGTCTGTTCAGATAGCTACCGTGATTATCTTAGAATTGTCATTCTGAGGAGCCCTGTATAGTGACTCTTATAGGAAATTCAGCTGAAGCAATAAATCCCTCTAAGCAGTGGTGAAATCAATTTTTTTACTACTGGTTCTGTGGGCATGGTTTGGTCGGCAGGGTGTGGCTTGGTGGGCGTAGCTTGGTGGGCATGGCAGGGGAAGGATACTGCAAAATCTCCATTCGCTCCCCACTCCTGGAGGAAGGATATTGCAAAGTCTCCATTCCCACCCCACTCTGGGGCCAGCCAGAAGTGGTATTTGCCGGTTCTCTGTACTACTCAAAATGTCCGCTACCAGTTCTTCAGAACCTGTCAGAACCTACTGGATTTCACCCCTGCCTATAAGGTTTCCTGCCTGAGCAGGGGGTTGGATTAGAAGATCTGCAAGGTTCTATTCTGTTCTGTTCTTATGTACAAAAAAGCATATGATCCTTCCTGGACAATACCAGAATCTATCTGCCTCAGTGCTCCCTCTCCTAGACCCTGCCTAAAAATGACTGCTCCACTGCATTGAATGATTGGGGTGAGATTGAACTGGTCGGTTCAGTGCCAAAGCCCTCCTTGACCTCTCTGCTGCTGGACATAATGAAAGGAAACAGAAGATGTTAATAAATCACAAACTAAACCAAACAGCAACTTGCCTCAATAGGAACAGAGCAGTTTTCCCCAGGCCACTGGTCTCCAGATATATTGGCGTGTGACTTCCAAAATTGCTAGATAACAGGTTGTGAAGTCTGGAATCAAGATAGAAGCTCTTTGAAAAATCCCATAATAACCACAATTGCATCAGCTTTAGGGATTCAAAAGCATTGCCTTTTACAAAGACCTGACTAGACTTGCCTTTTAAAGGACATATTCGACTCTATACTTTAGTTCAATCCGTACTTGGAAAGCCATTATTTGCCAGTGAAAACAACATTTGCAGGCCACCTCCAAACCCTGCTTTGTTCACAAATGGTATGTGAGAAAGCACAAAATCACCTCTGTGGAGATTTCAATGAAAGCACATTAACAATAGCCCGGGACCTATTATTATTAATAGTTCCTGAAAGAGATGCTTGCAAAAAATACTGGTGTGTGAAGAAAACTGGAACTGTAAAGCTGTCTCTTTTCATAGCATGATGATCCTCTGACTTAGGAATGACACACTGTGTTCCCCCGTGAGAGCTGCTGCACCCCAAATCTATACAGTCTTGCTGCATCTTGAAACAAGGGGTAGGATGATAGTGTCCTTAAAAAAAAGATTGCTTGTATGGCTGGTGTTTAATTTATGAAACCCAAAAGATCAAGGGGACAGGAGCAAGCTATTAGGAGCTGGCTTTCCTACTGCAGTTTATTTTAATGGCATCTTAATCAGCAGCATTTGAAACAAATCACCACTGACTCTTAATATACATGAGAATGACATGTCCTCCAAAGATAAAACAACTAAAGTACTTTCTGCAGCTACTAAGACACAGTGCTAAATATAGTGCACATGCATCTTGTAGGGGAGAAAATAAACTGTTGACCTCACCCCATTCCTAAGAGGCCTATAAGGGGCGCACATAAGCGCACCAGCATACCTATTATCCCTGTTCTAATGTTCCCTTTTATTCATATTCATATTCATGTATTCAAATCATGTTTATGCTTATATATGCTATCTAATACGTGCTTGACAAAACAAATTAAAAAATGGAGACTGCGCCTCTTTCTGCCCTGTCTTACAGATATGACCAGGGTTAAGACCCAGTTCATCTGTTTGCCTAATTCTATGAGACCCAACTATGGTCCATGGAGTTGTGAAGGGACATGACTTAGTGACTGAACAACAGCAAATCAGACCCACTGACCCTCCCTGCCTGGAGACAAAGCCCCTTGCAGTCCCATCTGAGAAGAGACACCTAGGCAACTCAGAGCAGGGCTCAAGTGCAGCCTTTACAAGCAAATTGCAACCAAGAAAAGCTACAAGATCCATTCTCAATTAGTCTGATGACCTCAACATTCCATCTCCTTCATGAAAGGTTTCCTCAGCACTGCTGTTAGACCCATTTCACCTAACAATAGAACTTGCCCCCCCCCAAGACACTGACAAGGTGACCTGCCTAGCCCAGATCTTGCCAGGCAAGCAGATCCCTAGAATTTCCTGCCATGTAGCCCTCAACCTCTACAAAAATCTTTGTTTTTTTCCATTGTTCTAGATCCTTTGTAAAGTAGACACCCAAAGAGCTTTGCAGTAAAACTTGGTTCTTCTCCTCAGTGTTGTGCTCTGAATCTACAATCAATTTTATGGTCTTGCCATATTTTGGTGCCCAATAGAAGAGAGTCTGATGGTCTCTTCTCCTCCTAAAAGTGGCAAAGGATTTTATTTTAACACTGGAGGTGACATAATATCATTCACCACTACAAAGGCTGCAGAACAAGGTAGGTGGTCCAGCAGAAGAGTTTCAGGTTTGTCTTTGAAGAACAAGAGGCATCATAACAGCTGACAGGGTGACCTCTCAGGATCTGCCACTTGCTCTGTCTTTCTTTACTTTGTAATAAGGTCAGTCTTATGCATTCATTTCTCCTGTAGCATGCCAATAAAGTAGGAGGGCACAGAGTGACGACTGTTGTGTTTTATGTAGAACAAACGTTGGAGATCAATTATCTTTGTGGAGAAAGTAAAGGCCTATCTCAGCTTTTTTTTAATGTGAAAAACAACTACTCAAAAGTTATTGCTACATAAATAATTCAGATTGATCTTTCAGTCAGGCTGCAGTCCTGGGTGCTCCTTAGTTCGGCTTAGTTGTACAACTTTTTTTCACGTAGTTGGCAGCTAAGTACATTAACAAACCAGAATGCACCTTCTATCAATGTAATCCTCAAAATTCATGCTAATCTTTTGGCTGCTATCAATAATGTGTTAAACGTAAAAGGTATTGCAAATGTAAGCTACCCAAAATCTTTGGAGTCAGGAGGCTTCTACATCCAAAGAAACAATATTTTAAGAACTGTATGGTGAAAAAGTTCCAAATGATTTCAAAGAAGCCCTTTCTAAGACATTAATTATTGGTTGAGTCTTCTCATCCAAAGTAAAATTTCAACAAGAAAGCTGAAAGCTTCAGAAATTAGCAGAAGCTTGGTCCTCATTTGAACTTTTTTACTTACACAAAGAAATATAGAGATTTCAATATATTTTCTGAATATTAGAAGTTTCATGAATTCAAATGAAAGACATATATAGAATGCCTAATTTGTAACACAGAGATTCGTTTCTACTGAACTCAAATCAATGTCCACCTAAAACAGATCTAAATAAAATTCTCCACTGGCTTAAAAAACAAACTGGTATGCTTGATCCTCAAAACTGGTATTTGTCAACCAACACAATTTTTAAGATATGTGGATTTCAACTCCCAGAATTCCCAATCCAGCATAGTGCTGAGGTCAACACATCTTAGAGTTGCAGTGGTTGAGAAATACTGGTCTAAAATGTAAATGCATAGGAAGAAGCTGTGAGTCTGTAGAGATTCTCCAGCTAGTTATGGTTGTCACAAAGGTGCTTTTTCAGGAGGCAACTGGACTTGCTTTTTTTTTTTTTACTTTGAAGACATTTTGCTTCTCATCCAAAAAGTTTCTTCAGCTCTGACAGGATAAGATAGGAATGGACGGGCTCCTTCGCCACTATCCTGTTAGAGCTGGACAAGCTTCTTGGATGAGAAGTGAAATGTCTTCAAAGAAAAAAACAAGAAAGTCCAGTTGCCTCCTAAAAAAGCACCTTTGGAAGAAGCTGTGACTTTTCAATAATCACAAAAATAAACTGTGTGTGGTCAGAATTATGATCTGCCCCCCAATATGTTCTGGGACTTTTCTGAATCTGAACCTGGCCTTAATTACATCCTACTTACAATTCCAGATCCATCAGCCTCCCATAGGAGAAAAAGCTGTAGGCAAAGGCAGAGCAGGGAAAGCACATGCTTATTAGTGGTTTAAGTGTGCTTTGAGTGAGACAAATGCATGCACATCCATTTGCACACAAATCAGGCCTAGTCAGGGAAACAGCACTCTTTATGGGCAACATCTGGCAATGTCATAGCCCAGCAATCAGCACAGCTGTGTCTTCATGTGGCTGCAGCAAGCATTGCCACTCCTTAAATGGGTGTCGGAGAGAGATGGATTCCTCAGCTCTTCTTTCTTGAATTACCAGGTCCTCCAATTAACATTAACTCCTCTCTGGGCACGAGCTCATTATCTGACGCATTACCCTTCTCTAATATATTCTCCGAAAGGCTTCTCATTTTCTGAGCAAATAGAAAGAGAATGAAGGTGAGGGTGGCCATTGTGGGGAATGAAGAGAGAAAAGGAATCCAGGCTAGTGTTATATTTCCCTATCAGTCGGGTGTCTTTAATTTGCAATTTGGTGCCTCAAAGGAATCTCTGGAATAAAATTAATTAGCCTCGGGAAATGGGGATTATTGCAGTATCTGCCAAATAGAATTTCATCCATACAAATGAATGTGGCTTCCCTCTTGCATGGCTGCAGCTATGATATCTTGAGTTGTACTTGAAGGATAAAAGTTATCACTGCAGCTCTGCCCGTCAAAGATGGCTTCACCTCTACATTTATTACCTTTGATAGTCATGCCTGTCAAGTTATCTCCACTGCTTGAGTATATTCTAGCCTGTTTCAATTTAGGAAATTGCAGTGGGGACTCTCTCTGTCTGTGCATGTGTGCCTACACTCATTCCCTAATATTGTTCAAGCATCATAGTTAAAAAAAAGAAAAGAAATGTAATTGTTCATTTGCCCCTCTTTCTCTATGTCAGTCAGTCTGTCTATGATAGATAAGTGTAGAACAGCGTAATAAGTTGCTTAGTGATGACATATATTGACAGCTTTGTCTTTAGCCATTCATAACTAAATGTTCATGTTTAGTTGCATGAAGATGGCATAGATAGAAGAGAGCAGTGGACTAATTTAGTTATTTGCATACTAGTTATTTCAGGGCATAAATCATAGTGCTGAAATACCATTCTTGATTGGTAAATAGGATTCAGGAGAAATGTGCTCCTTCCTTCCTTCCTTCCTTCCTTCCTTCCTTCCTTCCTTCCTTCCTTCCTTCCTTCCTTCCTCACTCACTCACTCACTCACTCACTAGTTGGTTGCATTCCAAGTGCAATGTAAAGCAGGAGACAATTATTTTGTTTTATTTCATATGCCCCAGCTTTCAGGAGGATTCACAAATAGAAATAAATAAAAGTTCTAAATAATAAACTCAATTAGGACTAGGGGATGTTTGATTCAAAGGCAAGTGAATCAAACCTTTCGAACTGAATTCCTGAATTACTGTTGGGTTTTTTGAATCAGTCTGATGATTCTGCCCGAACTGGGCATTGTAACTGACTTGACATTTCAGATAATTCTGCTAGGATTTTGGATGATTTGCAAACTCCTGCAACCAGTTCCTCAATAAGCAATAGCAACATTGCATCAATTGCAGACTTGATCAAAATTCAGCTGTTCTGAAGTTACATTGTCAAAAGTGTTAAGGTAAGCCTTTGTCAGCATTGTTCAAGTTGCATGATGTTCCTCAAACACAGGCTTTCGGAGGTTGTCTAGGTATCCAGCACACTCGCTTTTAGCATAGGTAGCAGTCACCTGGACAAATTATATTTCAACTTGAATGCTAGGAAATAAGTTCAATGTGCAATTATATGCAATTTCATCAAATCATACACCTTCAAATGGATTCAGGGCAATTCAAATTAATTTAATAATTCAGTGGAATTTTCTGAACTTCACATATTGGCAGCAATATGCCAGTGGTTCCATATATAGACAAAATTTAACAAAAGATGACCTGTAATAGGTTCTCTGACAATGATGTGAGTATCTAATTCAAAAATGAGTTTTATTATCCATTAACCTCATGCCTATCAGAATCCTTTTGGAAATCAGACACATTTTTCCTTTTCTCTCTTTCCATATTTCCTGTTTGTCTCTTACTGAAATTTCTTAACTGGGCAGCAACTTTATTTGGAAAGAGACTGAGGGGGAAAAAGGCTATTCAATTACTCTTTTTTGGCTCTCTGGCATTTCTTTATATGTCTGAGTCTCATTTTTACATAAAGATATATTTGTTAGATAAGGGGCACAATAGAAGAGGCGGGAGGCAGAATGTAAGTTCAGCACTTTTGCTGTCGCTCTCTTTTTAAAAAGCCCCGCCAGTCTTGCCAGCCACTGACAGTGGTTTATTTTTCCCCGATGCTAGATTAATCAATTAGCAGCGGTTATGCAAATAGAGCTCCATACGTCAGTACATAACACCCTTCATGTAAACAAAATGCATAATATAAAGCAAAAATAAAAACATATAGCACTTGGGCAGGACAGAATAATCACCCACCCAACTGTGACACATTTAACCCCTGCCCAGATGCCCAGGATATTCGCAAAGCCAGGTTTATCAAGGACCACAGGGATGAGGCCAATCTAATTTTAGTAGTGATGATGTTTCCTAAGGGTGTGGGAAATGGCAGAAAAGGTTCTCCTTCTGGGATCCATCTGCCAACATTCCCTAGCTGTGGGCACTCAGAGCAAATCAGATAGAAAGAATGGAAAGAGATGGGTCCCGTAAATAAGCAATAAGGACAAGCTTTTTTGAATCAGAATGCTAGTTCCAATTACTGACTGCCTAAAAGATTTCAATTAAGAAAGTGCCCATTTTGCCGAATCACACCTGTTTGATAAATGGGAGTTTGGTTGATCCATGCTCTACCAGGTATGAAAAATGTAGCAATCAATCAGCAGATTTGTCTAATAATATAATAATATTCCTCTCTGCTTGAGAAGCTGGTTGTTGGTTGTTGGTTGTTTGATTACTAAGACCATACCCTGATTATCAACTGATGGGGAGCTCGGGTTCCATTTTCCATGCTGCCAAGACTGAAAAGGCACACACATTGTGGCTTTAACAATTGTACAGATATCCATTTTATGGAAATCACAAGCTAGGTGGTGTTGTCCAAAAGGGAGGCTTTTGCCTCTGTGTGTGTCCTTCTGCTGTGAATCACACACATCCAAAGCTTTGGCCTTGAACCTTCTCTTCTTTTATCTAAAATGAAAAGAGAGTTGCCACACATTATAATCAGATTGAATGTCAGACATTCTGAAATTTTTTGGGGGAAAACAGCAGTACTTTTCTTTTCTTTTTTTTGTGAATTTCAGTATGAGACTGTCCAGCAGTATCCATTAAGCTATCAGCACCTTTCTTTTCACTACTGAGATGTTATTCTGTAGCCTGCAAGCAGTAATTATAATCTTATTGCATTCAGAGTGATAACAGTTTAGCTATTGCTTGATTGGCATCAGCTGTTCTCCTTTGAATTGCTTGCTGCAAATGAAAATATTCAAATTTGCCTAATCAAATTGCTTATTGTTTTGGGAGTTCCTTTGCCTGGCAACTCCCTTAGGGGTTCTTTTCTAGGTTCACGTGCTCCAAACCCATTCTGTAGGTAGAAAACAAATAGCGTAATATTTTTGGGATAAGCACCAAGCATTTGAGACATCTGAGCATCATGCAAATGTTTACATTGCATACCGTTGTCCCTAGAAGTTCCTCCCAGAACTGTAGGCTGATTCTATAGTCAAAGAACATATTTTGATTTCTCTGATACCACAAAATCTTTCTGAGACTGGTTTGGTGACTGGAAAGACCAGAACATATGTACAAGGAGAATGGCAAAAGGTTTACTAGAGCCAAACTCTTCCTAGTCCCTTATCATTCCCCCTGAAGAGCTTGAAACCCATGCCAAAAAGAAATTCCTTCTCTGAAATAAAAAGAGGAATGAATTGAAATTTGCTGGACACAAATATTCTCCTTTACTCTTTATCCTACTCGACTGAGCTCAGCACTTCAAGGCAAAAAACTTGATTATATATAGTAGTTCAGCTGTCGCCAGGACTGGAGAGATTCAGGTTTGAATTCACCCTAAGCAAGGGAAATATACTAGAGCACAGGTGTCAAACTCGATCGCATTAAGTGATGTATCGTGACATATCGTGGCGTTTTTTGCCTTTGCAGAGCTGGGGTGGGCGTGGCATCCGGTCTACGGGCCACCATTTTGACAGGCCTGTAACTAGAGGCTTTGGGACTAGCATATTCTTTTAGATCAACCTACCTTGAAGGTATCTTATTTGGATAAGATATGTTCTCCTAGAGTAAAAGTAGAAAAGAGATAGCATGGAAGATGCATGATTCATAGTTTTAGAGCTCCCAGCCCAAAAATGATACAAGGAAAGCTACTGAAAATCAAGGGCTGATCTGGGACATGTTGCTGAATTAAATGGCGGTTTCATCAAAACTAAGGGTGTAATCCATTCTCTTGGCAGAAATCCCACAAGCCCTTTCACTGACAGCAAGTCATCAATAAAAACTTATTAAAATTGGTTACCTTTTTATGCTAGTTACAATAGACTGTAGGAGGGTGAGTTCTTCATGCTGATTAATGGCAGGACTACTATAAAATCATCCCTTTCTCCCACATATTAGAAGTTCCTGCAGATATTTGATGCAAACATTCCCAGTTGCTGCAGACATATCTATCACATAAAGACACTGTTCTTTACCTCTCACACTATGCATTTATTATTTAATGTTAATATTCAAGGTTGAACCTCATGGAATTCCATATCCTTTTCTGCTCCAATTTCTTTCTTTACAGTCTTTCTTTACAGTGTGTATGTGTGTGTGTAGCGTCACACTGAAGTGCTGAAAGCAATTGATGTTTGAAGGAGGTGGGAATTTGTATTATAAAATCCTTGGAACTGTGTTATCACTTGCTTGTTAATCTGGAAGCTGAATGACAACTTCTATCTTGCATCTCCCATTATGGTTCCCATTACTCTTTTTGTGACACTTTACACAAGGGCTGGCCTTGCCTGTGATTAATATCTCCCACTGCTAGGTTTGTTAGCTGTGGACCCTTCCAAGATCTTTAGTTAACATTTGACTGCTATTAACCTCACTTCAGAATGGATTGGTATTCACACACATATTCATTGCTGTATACACCATTCATCAAGCAGACTCCCACGTCTTCTTTTTTTCCAAACTCCCTTTTGAGAAAATTGCAATAATTTCAATACCGTTGCAGTTTCCTTAACAAAAGTTTTGTTTTTAAATACAGGAAAATATGATATAGGGGCTGACATGCAGCTTGTCAAAATGACAGTGTTTAATAACTTGATGCTCTCTGAGTTTCGTTGCTTGCTTGCTGTTGTTTCATTACCTGGCTAGTGCCGATAACTATGGGGCTTGCTCCCTGTTTGAACTACAATAGCCCACTAATGCTGGAATGTATATAAACTACTATATATAAACAGGAAGCAAACACCACACTCACAAGCACTGATAATGTTACCTAGTCAGGTAATGAAATGTCTGTAGGCAAACTGTTATGCTGTAGATGTGGTGGAGTTTAGCCTGGATTTCCAGAAGGGAGAGGATGCATTCCAGAGGGCCAGGAGGCAATAAAGTTTAGATAGTTCAGTTGGAAGAACTATCGATTCCTCTCTAGCAATTATCAGAATATATCTTTAACAATGGTTTAGCTTGCAAGATTTCTGTCTATAAGTAAGTAAGTAAGTAAATAAAGAAAACTGTTCAGAAGTAATTCTCCATGTCTTTCCCTGATTCTTGGGACTTCACACAAGGACTAGCAATATATATGCTGGGAATCCACTAGAAGAAGGCCCAAAAGATTGTCGGAATAACAAAAGGGCAACTGTAATACATTAACCATCCAATTTCCTTTTAAAACACTCATGTGATTTGGAGAATAATAAGGAATCTTGTCAATAGGACTAGGAGAATATGTACATTCAGTTTAAGTAGCTTTTCTTAAGCAAGGCAGATTCCCCCCTACCTCCTACTGTTTCCCAACCTGATATCTTACAAATGACTGGACTGCCCAAATCTCAAATATTTATGCTAATTTGAAATTCTGAGGGTTTCAGTTCCAGACACCGACTGGAGCAGGATAGCAATAGCAATAAGTCTTAGATGTATATACCACTTCACAGTGCTTTACAGCCCTCTCTAAGAAGTTTACAGAGTCAACCTATTGCGCCCAACAATCTGGATCCTCATTTTACCCACCTTGGAAGGATGGAAGACTAAGTCAGCCTTGAGCCTAGTGAGATTTGAACTGACAAATTGCAGGCAGCCGGCTGTCAGCAAAAATAGCCTGCAGTACTGCATTCTAACCACTGCACCACCAGGGTATTTTCAGTGATAGTATGATTGAACGACATGACCTATATTGAGAATTCAGAAGGATATAATAAAGAGATGTTATGTGATGAAAATCGTGCTAATTTTCTGGGTATCGTATTGCTGTGGTGGTGAAAATGAATAAAAATAATTAATAAACAACTTTAAATCAATTGTACATAAACGTAGGCTACATATAAACTTACATTAAAATAATGGTTGCAATTGCTGTTATTTTAATAAAGAATATAACATAGCCAGTTTTTTATAAATGCAATTCTGACCTATGATAATTTATATTTATAAAGTAATAAAAGTGGGTCTCTGCTTGAAGGATTGCACAATATTTTCTGTCCTCCCTCTAATTAATAGACCTTCATCACCCTCTACAATATTACAGTTTGTTTTATTCCTGCACTAAAGCTTTATTCAGATGCAAGTGCTGTTCAGATGATTTAGTGGCCAAGATTTTATTATTATATTAAACTATCCAGCTCTATTTGTGTATTAGACCTAGGCCTCCTTTTGACTACAAAAGTGAAGTTTATGATACTTTGTAAGACCTAAATTGAAATTCCAGCATCAGCCAGATTTTAGACATGGACAATATACACATGCACACTCATTTTTTCTGATACATGTCTAATCTGCACCTTTTTCTTTTCTTTTTAAATAAATAAACAAACAAATGTGCATTTTTTGCTTGTTTGGGCATTTCTTTTGTGCTTTTCTTCCAATATTCTTTTTGCAATATTACAAAAAAAGAAAAGAAAAAAAGGACATTACCATTTTTTTCAACGGAGAGGTATTTTAACATCATTACTATAATACTTATAATATTATAAATGGTATAATATAGTATTATCTGCAAGTGGGGGAAGTAGAGTGTTTGAAAGATTGCAAAACCCATAGAATTCTGAGAGATTTTTTATTGTGTTTCATATATCGATTCAGGATGTGTTCATTTGATAAGTTAATATCACAATTCTGACTAAGCAGATTTCTCTCCTGTTCCTTTATTCTGAGGGCTGCAACAATTTTGTGCAAAACGAGGCTTCACAGACATTATTCTACAATGTGAATACACTTGGGTGCTGTGCCAAGAGGGTGACTGCATCCTGCAATTAGTTAATGCATGAAAAGATATACTTGCTCCTGGGAATTCAGCAGATAAAGCTGGATGCTCCCTGGTAAGCAACAATTTAAGTATTAATTGAGCCATTTATGTAACAGGAACAATTCTGAATCAATTTATCCTTTGTTCCTTTCCAATGAGTCATTAACTTAAAAATAAATGGGGAAAAGGACTAATTTAATTTTGAAAGTCTTCATTATGAAAGCAAGGAAAACTTAGTTAAAAATATGATTTCTTGCTGAAATCAAGAGTGCTATTTATGTAATGGCCTTCAAGTGTTTTGTAGAGCTTGTTGTCTCACAAATAGCCACAATGATACAGAGTTATTCTGGGTGGTTTTTAAATGACTTCTTACGGTAACCATTTCTTCAGAATCCCTCAGAATTTGTATGCATATGAACATGTCACTGTGACTGTCTGTGGACTGACATAGTAATCCAGAAGTAGGCAACCTTTTTACAACCCAGGTGTATATGGCACACTAAAAAGAATAATCTATATTGTGGCAGTCTCACTAGTCACAAAATGGCTGCCACTATGACTCCAGGCACTCACAAACTAGCCATTTATTAAAAATAAATGAGCCCCTTAAGAATTTCACACTTTTTCCATCATGAAATCTTGATGAACCTAAATGAATTTCTACAAATAAGTGCAATTGCTAGAGGACATGCCAGTTCCCTATTTTTGATTTATTAAAATAATATTTGAAAATTAAGGTGGGCAAGGAAGCATAGAGAACACTCTATGTGGACACCACAGAGTTTACCATTCTATCACTGTCTTGGTGTACTTCTCATTAGTTCATCTTAAGTATAAAAAATTCTATAGAATACCTAGCTGGCAACTATATGTTTAATTCCTTATATTCGTTTGACAAATGAAATTAGAATATAATAGAATAATAGAGTTGGAAGAGACCTTGGAGGTCTGCTAGTCCAATCCCTGCTTAGGCAGGAAAACCTACACCACTTCAGACAAATGGTTATTCAATCTCTTCTTAAAAACTTCCAGTGTTGGAGTATTCACAAATTGAAAAAAAGGTCAGGTTTATAAATTATTATAAATAGAAAATAAATTATTTCTTCCATAAGCAGAAATTGCATGCAAAATTGTGAATCACAATGACAAGAATATTGGAGAGATGGTTAACAAGGTAATATGTGCTTATAGTGATTACATTTCTTAAATCAACTTCATATTAGTAAATATGTTTTCTATGAAAATTTAAAATAGTATATATTTACTGTCAATATCACTTTTACTTGTGCATTTGCTGTCAATTTTCTATACTTACTTATTTGATGGACCACTTCACCAAAATTCTGAAATATTTCTGTATAATTCTAGATACACACTGTTAATAAAATGAATAAATATCATTTCTGCATATGCGTATAGCTCAACAGATTCATATCTTGTAGGACATGATCAAGTCATTTTCACTAAATCTACGATATCCTTTCAAGTACTTTCTATATTAAATTAGGAAAAAGCAACATGGGGACAACATGATAGTTTAGAGTTCAATTTCAGTTAATGAAACAAGTATTGTCAATAGAAAGATTATCTGGCAAGTACTAGATTGCCTATTCATGACTTATGCACTTGGTTGGTTTAGTTGCCATCCAGAAAGATTAAAACTCTCCACAAGATTTCTACAATTTGGTGTCATAATATCTTACTGACTAACAGAACTTGACATCCTTTCAAAAAATAGGAGCTTTGTGCTATCTGTTATTTCCCAAAGAGTCTTACTGTTTCTGTCTAGATACCAGCAGCCTGTCTAGGATGATGAGTTAGTGCAAGATGATGTTAAGCAATTCTAAGGGTCTACTCATCTTTAAAGTATTCTATGAAACCAAATGATTTGTGTGACTGCTCTTGCATTTCTCAAAAATCCTGACCAGGAAACTATTACACAGAATCTTGTGAGAAATCAAAGAGCATTTCTATCTGGGGATAGAGTCTGGAGAAATAGCAGTTTTCAGTGATGTGCAATATTATCTGCTCCCACATATAGGAAGTTTGAAGAGTTTAATAGTTTAGCAAGACATTGTAGATTCAGCTGTCTTCCTTAGCACATTGTAATCTTTCACCTTGAATTTGAAGGTGCAAGTTCATGAAACCAAAGCAGATGAGAACTCTAATGGCATGTGGAAAAGACCTTGGGTTGAAGAAATACTGCCTGGGGAACAGTCAAGTTGTTATCAACCTCACAAAATAGACCAGACAGGAAATATGACCAGATAAGCTAATTAACATTAACAGAATATTGCTAGCCTAACAGTACAATTCTCTCATTGTCTCCTTTACAACTCAAGAAACTATGCAGCATCTCTCCTGAGCTTCTTACCTTGCCCACTATCCAATTGTGGGCTAAACTCTCTCTTATCTAGGGCAATAATTTGTTGCCCTGATTCTCAAGGTCTTTCCCACATATCTTTACAAGGACCACAAGAAATTTTTCCAGGATGCCTGTTTTCAAAGGACACTTGTCAATTTTTGCACAAAGGTGATCATGAAGACAAGAAGAGCAGGTTCCTCAGACAAACAATTTAGGATTAAAAACAAATGCCCATTCTTCACACACTCATCCTTCCAAAGTCGCATATGTGTTTGACAGAGCAATTGGAGTAAAATGAATGGAAGCATTACCTTTGTTTCTCCAAGGCTTATTATATGCTACTTTGTGAGAGGCAATTGAACTGAGCCAAAATGGAATCCATTCCCTTTCAATTTAGATTGCTTGAAATGGTAAGATAGTTTATAATGAAAAAGCCATTTCTGTTGAGATATTTAAATCAATTTTCCGTAAGGAATTGTCAAGTAAAATCCTGTCCTCATGTGGTCTAGTGGATGACCACATGATTTATACCATGGCTAATAGTAGAAACACAAAGACAAAATTATACTTATCTGTTGTTGTTGTTGTTTTTTAATCTCTCCACAGGTGCAAATACAATTATTCATTTTCTCTCAGAGGAATGTATTTATCACCACCTAGTAAACATGTTTAAATAGACCACTTTCTCTATGACTTATTTAAGTAGCTTTCTTTTATTATGGTTCACAAGATTTTCCAGATTAGCTGTACGCAAGTAGGCAGAAATGTAGAAAAATCCTGCACACATATTGCGGTATTTGTGGAAGAACCATCTATCCTTGATAGGGGTCAGATGTGTTAGATAAGGGGCCTTCCTCCATTGATGAATTGAAAGGCTCCATACCCTATGCTTGAATTGGCAGAAAATTATAACATCACAAAGTTTTCTGTTTTCATTTCTGAATTTTATCCTGCATCTGCAGCATCTTATTTAAAATCCTCAGAGTTTTTCCAAGGTAATAAATAACAAAGTCTAAGAGATGTTACACTCTTTGAAACTACCTTTGAATTGTGCTTGCTTAAGTAGAGAAAGTGTGCTTTATTGCCAATACAGCTAAGGATTCTTTACTCATTGGCTAAGGGCAAGATGAAAGAAACCACATGGAGACATGACAAAGGCATATTTGTACTGTAATGTGTGTGCAGGTAAGGAAGGCTAAACATTGGTTAGACTGTTACCTGTCTCCTTAATTTCTGAGAGATGACTGGACTGTCCAAGCTAGTTAACAGTGCTAAAACCAACTTGCTAGAAATGTATTTATCAAACTGTTTGCTCAGTGCTGACCCTCAGGATGGATCTGATGACCTGGAGTAGATCGAGATTTTTTTATTGAACATGCATACTTTTAAGAATGTATCTCATTCTAGTAGGAGCATGTGATAGATGCTAACCATCAGCCCCCTTCATTCCCCCCTACATAATTTCCATGTTGCAGGACAAGAACATTATTCCTGTTCCAATGCAATTCTTTAGCAAGAACTGTAATGCCTATTTTTATGGATATTGTGTTGTGCTGCATTATTATTTATTCTATATTATTTATTTTATTATTATTTCAATTTCAAGACCCCCTGACTCTGCAATAATTCTGAGTGTTAGGCTTGCAGTTAAAAAATTAAACAAACATTAAAGAAAAAAAGAATGCAGCTGACCATAAGGGCTCAACCACCATGCTAACCCAAAGCCTGGGAGATTAACCAGGGCTTTAATAATTTGCAGAAAAATAAAAAATTTAAAATCAAAAATGTGGGAGCTGTGCCTCCAGGTAGATATCATTCCACTGGACCAGGGTTGTCAAACTATTTCATTGAGGGCTGCATCAAGGTTGTGTTTGGCCATGGGGAACTGGGGTGGGTGTGACCAGCTCAACATCACTCTTGACCGGCTCCCAAGCTCCCTTTTGGCTGCGACAGCCTCCTACAACCAGCAAAAATGGAGCTGGGGAGTGACACCCGCAGCCCTCGTGAGCTCTGTTTTTGGCTGTGATGGCCTCCTGCAACCCTCTGTCAACAAAAACAGAAATCGGGAGGACCATACACAGTCATCTGAGTGTCTTTTTCTCTGGCAGAGGCACTGCAGGCTGGTCCTTTGCTGTTTCCAGGTCAGCCCTGCTGGTCAGATCTAAGCACCCCATAGGCTGGATCCAGCCCCCAGGCCTTGAGTTTTACACCCCTTCACTGGGCAGAAGCCATTACAGAATTGGAATGTTTCATGGATCCCAAATGATGACACTGTTTAATGAGACCCAGAATATGCCCATAAAAGGGTCTAGCTGACCTTGCTAGAAGGGCAGAAACATATGATGACAGATGGTGCCTCAAGTAGTCAGACTTATTCCATGAGGAATGCCCTAGTTCCGTGATGGTGAACCTATGGCACCCGTGCTACAGGTGGCATGTGGAGCCATATCTGCCGGCATGGGAGCCATTGCTGTAGATCAGCTCCAGTTCGGCTGGCCATGCCCCCTCTCCTCTCAGAAGTCTCCACATGGGCCATTTTGAGGTAAGTAAAGGACTCATGTAGAAGCTCTGGGAGGTGTTTTTGGCCTCTGGAGGGCCTCCTAGAAAGCCCCTGGAGCCTGGGGAGGATGAAAAATGGGCCTACTGGGCCCACCACGTGCCAAAACCAGGGTTTGCATGTGGGGCTGGGTGCATTGAATTATGGGTGTGGGCATGTGCACCCCCCATGTTCCTCCTACTTTTGGCACGCAATGGCAAAAAGGTTAGCCATCACTACCCTAGTTGATAAGTAGAAGCTTGAACTCACCCAGAAGGCAAATGGTAGCCAGTTTGCAAAGTAGGGACACATCGATATAACTCTTAGTTTCTGCTGATACATTCTGGATTAGTTATAGCTTCTGAAGGGTTTTTCAAGGCCAGTCCTGTGTAAAGCAGTAGTCCAACTGAAGGGTAACCAAGACACAAGTGACTGTCTGAATATCCCCCCACCACAGTTTATTTATTTATTTATTAAATTTATATACCGCCCTTCTCTCGAAAGACTCAGGGCGGTGAACAGCCAGTAATA
>JANHFT010004559.1:39421-52316 GCA_032467955.1 Pseudoxenodon macrops | reverse complement strand
TTTTGTAGGAGCCCCTCAAATTTCCTGACAGAACAATTAATCAGTGGAACAACTTGCCTCCAGAAGTTGTAAATGCTGCAACACTGGAAGTTTTAAAGAAGCAATTGGATAACCATTTGTCTGAAGTGGTGTAGGGTTTCCTGCCTAAGCCAGGGGGTTGGACTAGAAGACCTCTAAGGTCCTTTCCAACTGTTATTCTATTCTATTTTAAATATTGGAACAGTGTTATTTTATTGTGCTATTTTATTGTGAGTTTGACTAATGAGAAATTTCCTAAGGGTGAGACCAATCAAGTTGGCCATGCCCACCCAGTCACATGACCAAACCACGCCGACCAAGCCACACCCACAGAACCGGTAGGGGAAAAAATTGGATTTCACCACTGAGTCAAACTAGTGATCTATTCATAGGGATGTCAGAAATTGTCATTTGAACCATCTTCTAAAGATGTTCACTGCACTTTCTAGAACATAGTATCCCTCAAATTCCAAACTTCTTTGGATTTGATGTAACTCTTCATTCCATAGTGCATTAAAATATATTTGATAAATATACTGCATGTATGAAAGTATAAAAATAAAGTACCAATGCATATAACAGACACATTTATATAAAAAAATCTGTGTATATAAAAAAGGGTATTTATTGCATTTTAAAAATTGCACAATTATGTGCTAGAGTGGACTTAAACTGGAGCACATTTAAAAGTGAAACAGACTGGATACAGTCCTCTGTGGTGTGTGTCTATCAGCAAACTGTATATAGATTACAACATTTGTTGGCTGCTTTGCTGCTGGAAATTCCTTACACATGTTCCATTCTGACAAACAATAGTCTATGTACAACTTTTATACTTTTTGCTATATAGGTAATTATTACATTGTAGTAAACAGAAAGAGTTATATTTGTGAACATATTGTCCATATGGTATTTCTGGAGGATAGCAATGTTATTTATTGTTCTATGTATCTGTAGTGTTCTTAAAGTGGAAAAAGCAATCTAATTCTTCCTTTGGCTATTGATGTCAGTACTCTGATATCAGATTGAAGACGTCTTCCACTGTAAATTAGGTTGACTGAGTTTAGAATAGGACTACTACCTGCATGTTACTTGCTATGGTTTTTAAGTGCATTCAGGCTCCTAAAATATATTTTAAACAACAAACAAACATGAAATTGGCCAGATTTCTTTCATTTAAGTTCAAAATTTATAAGAGGCAACAATCTTAAATAAAGCACATATATATGTGTCTCTGTGCACATGTACTGTATGTATGGCAAAGGATGGTGATTCTGGGACAGTAATTTATACAAAAATGATTAATTCAGATACAGTTCATATTTAAAACAATGTTTTATAAATGATAGATGGCTGCCAAATTTCAGAGTTCTATCTTGGGAAACTTGGGGATCTATTAAAATGGAACTGGAAGTCACATGCAACCGTGGTGGTCTACCTTTTGTCTGCAAAAATTAATTTCGGCTTTTGGGATTCAAACCAAAGCATTGTCATATTGAGACATTATTCCTAAATAGGGCAAGTGGTTATAAGGAATGGGGATAGAACCACAAGGCTGCTAATCCATTTTGCATCCTTTTGCTCTTGCTGCATTTAATGGGAGATCTTTAATAGGCTTATTATTAACAGACTAATGTAAAAGACTCAGCCAAAGTTCACAATTCTTCCATGGAAAGTTCTACAGGGACTTAGGCTTTCATTTGTTTTGATATCACTATCAAAAGAATATGATTGGAAACCTGGTGAACATGGAGTCCAGCTGCAATGGAGACTTCTCCTTGTGTCCAAACGAGTTGCCCTTTAGCACATGATTAACTCTTAATCAACATTCATGGTCACTAGGAAATCAGAGAGAGAGAATGAAAGTGGCTGTTCCTTAAACCTCTGTATCTTGGGAATAAAAAGTGACAACTGAGTTGGTGTTCAATTAATACATTTAATATTAAAATTGGATTAACAGCCTTCAGGGGGAAAAATCACAGATGAACTTCTTTCCTAGCTTATATCATATTCATCAAATTCAAGTTATTTTCTCACTCCTGTGGCTTTTTGAGCTAGTTTCACTCTGTCATGTTCCTTTGGCATTTAAATGAATGTACTACTGCGGTGATAGCGAACCTATGGCATGCGTGCCCAAGGTGGCACACAGAGTCATATTTTATGGAATGTGAGCTGTCATCCAACTCATCTGCAGCTGTGCATGCACGTGCACCCTAGCTGGTGTTCTGGACTCCAGTGTGCATGCACGTAATTCAAGGGACCCATCTGGTCTACGGAGCTCTCCTATAAATGCACGCACATTTCCGCATGCACGTATGAGTGCTTGCATGCAGCACATGCATGCATAGATACCATTCACACGCATGCAGATGGTGCATTTGCATGCACAGTGCACAAATCTGTGCATGTGCACAAATGGTGTGATTGCGCATGCAGGACATGGGGGAGCCGCGCAAAAGCCATGCACATGTGTAGGTGGTGCAGTTGCACGCGCAGCACATGGGGAGGAGCCGTGCATTAGCGCAGATAGCACGTAAGTGTGTGAAGTGTGTGAAGTGTACCTATTCGGCACTCAGTGAGTAAAAGGTTTGCCACCACTGTACTAGTGTTTCAGATCCCAAACCAAAAGTACAAGGATTCAGGTCCTGGGCACAACACACTCTAAAAACCAAGAATCCATCTCAGTCAGCAGTTCGAGATTTGCCTTCAAACACATGCAACATTCATTGCATCTATAAATTCTTTAGTGCTCCATTATCAGGATTGTAAAAATATGCATGACCACTAGATGGCAGCAAAAGTAGTGCTCTGTATTTCTGCTGCTGCCCTCTCATGATCATGCACAGTTTTGCAGCCCAGATATGTAGAATTAGCTTAGGTTTGAATAGGTAGCAGTAGCATGGAAAGCAACAATCATATAAACAGCAACAGGTAATCAGACTGTTTTGATATTGCCTTGGTTTTCCTTCATTCATCAAGCGTGAAGGTATTTCTTGATGTGATGAGAGGTGGGGATGGAGAAGAAATGTCTACTCCATTCTCTCCTTCCTGGTTCATACATTAATCGGTCTTTTACTGCCTGTTATCCATCTATTAACTTGATTTCCCCTGGAAAATATCTTGAAAATGTGAGTGTGCATGCACACCTTGCACACATGCACGCTGCATCAAAAACCCAGCAATTGTATAGGAT
The DNA here is from genome assembly GCA_032467955.1 of Pseudoxenodon macrops. Classification (NCBI taxonomy): domain Eukaryota; kingdom Metazoa; phylum Chordata; class Lepidosauria; order Squamata; family Pseudoxenodontidae; genus Pseudoxenodon; species Pseudoxenodon macrops. The sequence goes on along the minus strand of JANHFT010004559.1, from coordinate 49,105 downwards.
AGCTTTGCTTGTGCACGCGCCATCCACACATGCATGTGGTGTCGAAAAAACACAGCAATTTGTGCATGCGTGCCATCCACATATGCATGCAGCTTCAAAAAAGCACAGTGATATAGGATGGGATTGCACCTGGGCTGATGGCTGGGCCCACCACCCGCAGGTTGCAACTACCGGTTCTCCTGAACTGGTCCGAATCGGCTGAATCCCAACCCTTTTCCCAGCATTATATCGCCCCTCCATCAGACTTACTATGTATCTATGTTGTGTAAACTACAAGATTAGAGCACTGTAGCTGTAAGGAGAAACAGATTCCCATCATTAAGCAGAAATATTCTACTCCCATTCTCTCCTTCCTGGTTCATACATTAATCGGTCTTTTACTGCCTGTTATCTATCAATTAACTTGATTTCCCCTGGAAAATATCTTGCATCCAATGTGAGAACACAACAGGGAGGAAGAAGTAGTTGGAATTTTTGAAAATCCATTTACTACAAAGCAGCCCTCCCATCCTGAACTCCCAGTCTATTTTCTCTTTCTCCCATCCTTTGTAATTTTTGCTCAGGACTTCTGCGAAATTGCATAATGAATTAACAGTAATACACATGTAAAATGAGATGAATCAATGTGTCCTGATTTTTATTCTTGGAAATCTAGTCAGCATATCTAGATATGATAGAAAGTGAATAAGGAAGATGGATGATGTAATAGGTAGTGGTTGCAAGACATTTTTGTTTTAATGATGAAGAAATAGGGTTAGAATGATGGCCTTGAAGGAAGCTCTGGATTATAAGAAAAAATGTCATCTCCCGCAGGATTGTTTGATTGACAGACAAACAGACAGGGAGAGGCTGCTTCCAGCATGGGTTCAGCATGTTAGAAAACACCAAGAGGAGAGAAAGAAAGGGGGGGAAAATCAAGTCCCCAGGATTTTTCAACACATTACACATTACTTGCATAATTTACTGACATTCACATTACTTGCATAATTTACTGACAAATTTGTATTAAAGAACTAATTAAGAAGGAGCACATGTCTTAAACCTTATGCTCTTTTTTGGCAGCTTTTACCAGCCACCAAAATGCATTGGCCCTTTAATTCTCACAATAAATTGAAATCAATCACATCTGGAGGGCAGATTAGTAAGCCTGTTCAACAAGATAGTAGACCGATTTGTCAGGGCAGCTTTTTAATGAAACCCTCAATCTCAAAAAATGTCACATTTTTTTTATCAAGGCTTCTAGTATCCCATGATTAGAGGCAAGAGTGTAGCTGGCCATGTAAGAATCTTCCTATTTAATGAGAAACAGATGCTATAGATAAAATTTATCGACAGCTGTAAAATAAAATTTTACAAAGTTTGTCATATACTGTATGTTTTGAAAAGCACACACACTCTTTTCTAACCTAGCCCTCTCCATTTTGTTGACCTTGAAGTCCTGAATTCTACATCTAGATGAGATACCACTATGTGACAGTTACAAGGACTGCAATGTCAGATTAGTGGATGCCCATGCAAAACGCTCCCTCTGTAAGTTTTACACACACATACACACCAGGGTGACATTCAATTTTTTCCCCTACCGGTTCTGTGGGCGTGACTTGGTGGGTGGCCATGTGACTGAATGGGCATGGCCAACATGATGTCACTCACAATAAGGTGGGGCGGCACCACCCCATCAAGCCACGCCCATCAAGACATACCCACAGAACCGACAGAAAAATTCGGCTACTGTGTGTATGAGCCTGAGAAGGAGGTGAGAAGCAGCCACATTGAATGCTGTGGCAGAGAGAAGCTGAATTTTTCTCCTTCCTTTCACAGTGGATCTGCTCCCTTTATGGTCTCCCCTGGCCCCCTCCCTTAATGGGATAGGCAGGCTGCCGCAGCTCCCTTCCAAGCAGGCTCTGAAGGGAAGAAGAAAAGTTTAGCCAGGTCTTCTCCTCCTTCTTGGGCATACACACAGAGCGGAAGGGGTGAGCGGCCAACCACTTCAAATCACCAATACACACATCATACTTATAAACTACTAAAATCTCTAGCAGGATATTTTTCTCCTCTTCTACACTTTTCTCAATTCCCTCGTGCAGTTTAGGCTCCCCAAATAGAATAACAGAAACACAGAGTCTTGTAGTTCAACCCCTGCTCAACCCTTATACCAGTTCAGACAAATGGTTGTCCAGTCTCTTCTTAGTGTGAATGCTCAGTGTTGGAGCATTCACAACTTCTGGAGGCAAGTCATTCCACTGATTAATTCGTCTAACTGTCAGGAAATTTCTCCTTAGTTCTAGATTGTTTCTCTCCTTGATTAGTTTCCATCTATTCCTTCTTGTCCGGCCCTCAGGTGCTTTGGAGCATAGTTTTATTCCTTCTTTTTTCTGGTGGCCCCTTAGATATTGCAACGTTCTATCCTGTCACCCTGGTCCTTCTTTTCATTAAATTAGACATATCCACTTCCTGCAACTGTTCTTCATATCATTTCAGCCTCCAATCCCCCAACATAGGATGTTAGTATAGTATGTATAGTATATATAGTATGGCTCAAGTAGCTTCAACAATCTGTGGACAATGCATAGAAATTCACGTTTTTGCGCTTTAATGTATTATGGCTCTCAAATCTGACCCCAGGCATCTGCTTATTGTAACCACAGCTTGAGTTTGGTGGGTAGGATCCAAGGTTAGTGTTGCATTTTTCATGAGGTACTTGGGTCTCAGATGATGGCCAGTTCTCCATCCTAACCAATTTACAAAACACATGCATTTGCATATTAAAATACCACTTGCTTCATTTACTGGGAATGTTAGACACTTATTACATTTCAGTCCAAACACATGTCTAATTGTCTGCTGTCCCCAGTAAGCAATTTAAAGAAATGCTGGTAGAGGAAGAATTGGTTAATAAAGTCCTTTTCATGCAACACTCCCATGTAATTTACTTTTATATCATTTCTCCAGGGAGACAACACAAGCTATAACTATGCAGCAAATATTTTTAATGGTTTTGGCAAGGGCTCAGAACAGAAGTACTTTACCTTAAACCTCTAGTAAGCCATATTTCAAAGTACTGGCCCGGGAGAGAGGAGGGGGACTGGAGGCAATCAGTGGATGGAATTTGAAATGAAGCATAGCTAATTCGGGTCATTATCATCAAAAGGAAGGCTGGTGGAACATTTCAACATGACTAAGCAGTGTATTGTTTTGTCTTCAAATATTATACATAAGAATAAGGGGGGGGAGATAATTAGGTAGGCAGAGAAAAATCTGACTCATTTTGATAATGCAAAGAATATTAGCAATTCCAAGAGCAAGAAGACCTGAGGAAAAGGTGATGTCTTAGAACTTCAGCAAATAAGCAAATAAATAAATATGTCCTATAATTTTAAATAGTTTCAAAACAGAAAGGTTTTTTTTAAAATTCCCTAAACCAGTGGTTTCATTTCCTGTACTTATTTCAAATATTTCTATACCCATAACAGGCAAACCCATTCCTAAGTGATTAGCCTAACCAAAATGAATACATTATTCTATGCCACAAGATAAAACCCATACAGCAATACCTCATATAAACACAGCAAAATGGCTGCAAATCATACAGCGGTAGCCTCATGCAGTGTCAAATTCCTGGAGGAACAGAAAGCAAGGCGAAGCATTTTTTTTATAAAAATTGAGCATGAAAGTAGAAGCTTGTCCCCTGCAGCAATCTTCTGTTGAGATCTCCTTTCCTGATTTAGGAAATCGCATACATTAGTCAAATGAGGATTAAGATAATGAAGAGAACAAGCTCTCCTCAGATGGAGATAGAATGGGGTTGATTATGATACATGTACTTAATCAAACCTTCCCCAATCTGGTGCCCTCCAGATGGGATGGATGACAGTTCTCAGAAGCCCTAGGAACCTGGCCAATGACTGGGACTCCAACATGTCCTAAGGAAGATAAGGTTCTTCTTCTTGTGCATAACTGTCATCAGACATTGGTGATCATGTTGGTGATCCTATTTTTATCAACAGCTGCATGAAAAAGCTGCTGAGTTTTGTCCAAACCAGTTCCTTAGAGTTTGACGCTTGGAGGAGATTATACATGGCTCCCAGCCAGAGGTGGGCTTCCCATAATTTAACGACCAATTCAGACAGAATTGAAAATGTGAGTGTGTGTGCACACCTTGCACACATGCACGCTGCATCAAAAACCCGGCAATTGTATAGGACGGGATAGCTTCGCTTGTGCACGCGCCATCCACACATGCATGTGGGGTCGAAAAACACAGCAATTTGTGCATGCGTGCCATCCACATATGCATGCAGCTTCAAATAAACACAGTGATATAGGATGGGATTGCACCTGGGCTGGTGGGCGGGCCCAACACCCGCAGGTTGCAACTACCGGTTCGCCTGAACTGGTCCGAATAGGCTGAATCCCAACCCTCTTCCCAGCATTATATCGCCCCTCCATCAGACTTACTAAGTATCTATGTTGTGTAAACTACAAGATTATAGCACTGTAGCTGTAAGGAGAAACAGATTCCCATCATTAAGCAGAAATATTCACCAGCACCTCATTTAAGTAGTATTAAGGGGAATGGAAACATCAGCTTTCACAATCTTACTTATGCATTTACATAAGAAGACTGAAAAATGAATATTTTAAGAAGAAGGGAAAATACTACAAAGCATCGGAATTGAATATATCTTGATCACTATATACAAACAATCCAATGAAAGGAATATATCTGTGAGAAAGAAAGAGGGAAACCTGGAATATAATTATATCAAATAGGGGCAATCAGCTATGCTAAGTAATTAGCTTAAATAATTCCAGCAGTGTGAAAATTTTTGATATAAAGAATTAATTGTTGCCAAGAGAATATGCTTGTGCATTGAGTTGGTATTGTAATATAGATCACTTGAAGGATGACTAAATTACTTCCTCAGTTCTGTTTTAAAGTGTGTTATTTGCTGCCTTATATGAATAGAATAGAATAACAGAGTTGGAAGGGACCTTGGAGGTCTTCTAGTCCAACCCCCTGCCTAGACAGGAAACCCCACACCACTTCAGACAAATGGTTATACAACATCTTCTTAAAAACTTTTTGAATAGTCCTTGTTTTAACACTGTAATTAATTGTAAGTTGTGGCAGTTGTTAAGTGGGACACCACATGACTGCTCAATTTTATAATAGTTTTGCAGCAGTCATTAAGCAACACTGAGGTCCTTAAGTAAATCCACTGTACCTGGGAGTTGTTTGTTTGTTTTTGCCAAAAACTAGACATAAACCAATTTCTGGCAAAAAAAAAAAAGTCCTAAATTGCAGTCTTATGATGCAGACTTATGAAAGCAGATGTAATGTCCAATTCCACACTGTTGGCCAAGGCACAATTAGTGTTTTCATTTGTAAAATTAAAAAAAAATGTACCTGCTTTTGGTGCTGAGAAGCATAATATTACTATGATTGCATGGTGGAAGAGGAAAAGAATGGAGAAGGATTTCCCCCAACCCCTGCTCTGTTGTGCCAGATTCAACTTCCTGGACAAGTCCTTGCACCTTTTGTTTTTGAAGGTTTTCAGAAGTAATTTGTTATTGCCTGCTTCCTAGGGCTGAGGGAAAGTGACTGGCTTAAAGCAGTCTCTCACAATCTCCTCTTTTCTAGCCTGATGCCTTAAACTCTACACGAAATTGGGTCTTTGGGCAAGGCTTTACAAAATCTCTCAAATAAAAGGTTAGAATATTATTATAAATGTCTTGGCAGAAGCCCTGGATTTTGTATTTTTGCTCAGATAATTATCTTAAGATAATTCTTAAGAAATGTTAATGATGCTGAATAAGTCAAGTCGCTTTCTTGCCAACATTGTCAATAGGTTGAATTTAATTTGCAATTTAGAGTCCTTCAGGTCTGTGCCTTTACAGTTCTTGTTTCATTTCAGTAGATTCAATCTAGGTTTTAAATTAGCAATGAATCCCCAAAATGAGAATATAACAGCTGGACCTATTTCAGAAGGTCCATCTTCAAGGTAATGTTGCATATATAATTTTCACTGGGAAGGGAGGGGCATTTATATATGCAAGCTGAAATGAATATTTTGAAACTTTTCAGTTTGCAGTCATGTAGTCATAGGTTAGAGGTCACATATATTATCAATACTATGTAGAACTTTCAGAATAAGGCTACAATTACAGCATGCTGGAGACATAGAGGTGCTTTGAAGTTCAAAAGCATTCACCTAACAAATTTGAAGTCCTATCCTAGATAGATTACATTTGTTGGAATTAAGCTTAAAATTGCTACCCGAAGAGTACCCTTAACATTCCTTGAATTTCACTGCAGGTAGTCCTCAACTTACAATTGGTTGCTTAGTGACCTGTCAGAGTATATTCATAAACTGGGATAGACATGGCATCAGATCAGCCATTGCGGACTGATGGAATAGATCAGCCAATGAATAGGCATAGCAACTAAATCAGCCAATGGGAATTGAAGCAGATCTGAGTCTGTGCAGAAGCTCTGAAACAGAATCTAGTCTGTGCTAAGAAACGAAACAAGCTTGGGCTTGTCTGCTCTGCTGAAATGAAACTGGAAACTGATCTCTCTACTTGTTACCATGTTGAAGAAGAATCTATGTTGCAGAGGTGGCTTCCTACTGGCTCTTGGCAATGACATTACGGAGCTGGTTCTGTCGGTGGCTCCGTGGGCACCGCCATCTTGGGTTTTGCTTCTGCACATGCACAGAAGCTAGTTTTTGACTGCTGTGTGCACGTACATGTATGTGCTTCATGCACACACATGCAGTGCAACCCTGAGTGAACTGGCAGTAAAAATATCCAGAACCCACCCCTGCTACATTGGTATTATAAATTTACTTATGTATTATATGCATATAAATAAGTTAATGAATCCTGCTGAATCAGTTTACCTGTGTGTGCTTTCTGAATTTAATTTCTGCAATAAACTCTGATATGACCATTTGAAGTCATACTACTTATGACCTAGCTCTCCCTGCCATCACTTGATCATATTTAGCTTGCTTGACCGCAGACACATATTTACAGCTGTTCTCACCACCCCAAAGTCATGTGATTGTCATCCAGTTTCTAGAGAGAGAGAAACCCTACCTAATAGCAATTGAACAATGGATTTGATTTTATGACCGCCACATTCACTTAATGACCACTACAAAAAATTGGACTAACTGGACCTGATATTTTCTAGTCAGAAAATCAGGTCCAGCTAGTAATGATCCTCTTGACAACTGTCATGGCTTACAGCCGTAATTGTCAGGGCCAATTATCACTGTAAGTCAAGGATTTTATATCCAAGATTCAATCCTTGAAGGAGGAGAGCCTAACATTGAATTCCCTTACTTACTTCCCTTTCACCCTTCAAGCTTGCTCTTTTTGCTTTTTAATAATCCCTCTGTCAAAACCTCTGTGAGGGCAGAGTGGAAATGAGACAGGTTCAGAAAAAATGGGCTGAGGATCTAAATATCACAAACTGGCCTTGGCCTCCACCATTTCAGGAGACCTAATTAATTAACATTTTTATATTCTCATGATAGATTACTCACTAATGTACTAGTATAAGAAACTAATGTCCTAACATAACGAGTGATACAATTAGCCTTATCTAACAGCAGAGACATAAATAAATGTAGGCAAGGTTAAAAAAAAACACCTTGATATGTCATGCCTGGATAACAGAAATGTGAAGCAAAAGATCCCCATTTAGGACACATGCTGAAAACAGCCTTTTTTCTGATCTCACCCAGACATTTACTAAGAGCACCCACATGAAGTTATATAACATATAGTGCAAGTTAGCATACTAAGTCTAGCAGAATTCCATCAAACAGTGTTCCTCAGTCTTCTGAATCCAACATGCTCGCTGAGGAATTCTGGGAATTGAAGTCCATACATCATAGAGATGCCAAAATTGAGAAACGTTGCCATTGAAGTCTATGGAGTTTCTCAGTCATCCAGGTCAGGGTTGTCCCAAAGCTGTCAGCAAGGTATATATAAATTCTTCCAATCCCCACCATCCAGTCAGAGCTGAAGAAGTTTTTTGGATGAGAAGCGAAAGGTCTTCAAAGAAAAACCAGAAAGTCTGGCCTCTTGAAAAAAGCACCTTTGGGACTGCCATAGAGGAAACAGTAATAAATATGACCTAAAGGGCAAGTTATGGAGGATTTTTACTGAACACTGGGTGACATTAATATCTCTCCAGTCCTAACAACAGGGTTTTAAGCTTGCTTAAATATAGATCTAACCTTATGTTCCCCTTTGCTCACATCGTTATGGACTGAAACTGCAAAGCACTGCATTTAAGCAATACCCTTGGCTTTATTCCACAGTGGAGTATAAAATGAGAGGTAGGTCAAGATATAGTGGAACGCTAAGTAAGAAAGCAAGGTAATATAATATTTAGAATAGCTTCTTCAGGGAAATTCATTGCCCAAACATTGGCAGTTTTATTACAAAGTTTTTGCAACTAATGGTCTTTAAGGCTGCAAATATTCAGTAACCTTTACTGACTGCAACTAGACATTGTTTTCAGCAGGCAGATACAAGACTGCATTGGAAGCCTATATAAATTTTTCCAAAGAAAATCCTGGGGATTGCAGTGGGGCTTTTTCTGTCATTTGAGGAACCCAACAATATTGAGGCGAGAAAGATCTAGAGTGAAGGAAATGCAAAAAAAATAAAGCTAAAAATGAAAGGCAGCTGGAAAGAAAAATGGAAAGTCCACGGTGGCATCTCATGGATATTGGATTTAATTTGCACCTCACCACCTGCCTCCCACTGACACGTGAATTCTCTGTGTATTGAAGAAAGCTGTAGCTATGTATCTTTCCCAGACCACTGAAAGAGCTTTGCCTATTGAAGGAGAGTACAATCTACAGCTTTGTAGTCCCTGGACTATGATCCCATAGTTATTGGATTGTAACCTAAATTATCTTCAGAAGGACAGTACAAAGATAATGTTTTAAATAAACAAAGAGGGTACTGGTACTAATATTTTCTACAAGCCTTTTTTCAGATTTCATTTTAATCCGCGGACTGCCGTAATTTCTTTCAAAGCATAAACTCAACGAAACTACACTATCCTTGAAGAGACAAGGACTGAGTCTTTTGGCAGCTGCAACAGTTTCCCACTTTGCTCATTGCTGAATGATTTGCCTAGGCCAGGGGTGTCAAACTCACTTCATCACAGTGGCATCATGTGATGTATCAGAACTTTTCCCCCTGTTCACTAAACCTGGCATGGTTGTGGCCAGCGCATGACACATCTGGCCCACGGGCTGGGAGTTTGACAGCTCTGGCCTAGGCCAATGGTAAAACTGCTGAGAAATGTGCAAACGCAATTAAGATGTGGTTTGCTAGAAAAGGGACATGCTGAAAATGAAGATATCCTTTGTCCCAGAGATACAGATGGATGAGCTTATTTATTAATCTTTCAAAATGTCTAGGTTGCTTCAGTTGCAAACTTCAATTGCAAACTTCAGTTGGAAACTTCAGTTGCAGACAAGGAGATAAATGGGGAACTCATGAACTTTTCAGATGACACCAAGCTGGCAGGAATAGCCAACACTCCAGAAGATAGGCTCAAGGTACAGAAGGCTCTTGACAGACTTGAACATTGGGCGCTATCTAACAAAATGAAATTCAATGGTGAAAAAAGTAAGGTTCTACATTTAG
>JANHFT010004559.1:10049-21786 GCA_032467955.1 Pseudoxenodon macrops | reverse complement strand
CTATATAAAGAAAAGAGAAGTGGTGAGAGCACACAGCCCTGGGGGGCTCCTGTTCTAATTGTACAGGTATCTGATGTTAAAAATGTATAATGTATTATTAATATTCTATAAACAATTCTATATTAATAACTTCTATAGAGTTTCTTTAATTCATTTAACAAAATAAAATCAATTTTTAAAAAGGCAGTTGGAAAAGTAAGGTTTTAGATGGCAATGTTTTCCTCAAGCATCAACATAGTGCCAGAACTCACCAGGAGTATTTCAGATATCTATTCAATTTTGAGTTGGAAAGTCATTTTTTTTCCAGTAGTGCCAAGACAGGACTTTGGGAATATCTGAAAGTGGGAGAAAGCACTGAAAGAAACTATAGTAAAAGTAGAACATCTGCAGGAAAAGAAATGAAGAAACTTGTATGGAAAAGTATTAGAAGGTAAATTAATTTCCTAATACCGGTAGTATAAATGAAAAGTAAACAAAGAAAGATATGAAACATATTTGTTTGTTTGTTTATCAAATTTATATAGCTACCCATTTCCCGCAAAGGTGACTCTGAGTGGTGCACAATAAAACAGCCAATACTAAACATAAAAAACTAAAAGCCACAGTAATGAATATCCTAAAATGAAAAAAATATTTGGAACAGTGAGAAAAATTATGTTAGAGTGCAATAGAAGGATAACAGGAAGTATGAAAAATGATGCTTTATGAAATGAAGAAGTGAAAAACAATGTGAAGAGAGATTGCTCATAAGAGATTGCTGCATAATGTGAAGATTAAAAATATTGTGTTTTAGTTACGGTAGTTGCAAATAAAACATACCAAAGAGATGAAGAAATTGTTACAAAAAAGACTGAAAATGCAGAGAGATTTTAATGGAAATAAAAGTTGGTTTGAAAGCAAGTGAAGACCTAACAAACGAAAAGTATGAAGGTGAAAAGAGTGAATGGAATTACTGTAAAAATGCGTATGGGAATTGTCTATGGAAATTCTCAGTCATTCAGGTCATGGTTGTCCCAAAGGTGCTTTTTCAAGAGGCAACTGGACTTTCTGATTTTTCTTTGAAGACATTTCCCTCTCATCCAAGAAGCTTCTTCAGCTCTGTGTATGTGAATGATAGTTAAATGTTGAAGAATGGATTTGGAATGAAAAGTATAAATGTTGGTGTCAAAGAGAACAGGGGAAAAAAGATAAAAAGGAGGACATAGTTTTCAGAAAGTTGAAAAATACTAAGGCTGTAGACATTGATGACATAACTGGAAAACTGTTAAAATGTAGATGCATCTTGCTAATAGAGTGGCTGTTTGAATGTGTATATGATGACTGTACTTATGTGAGATTATTGGAAGAATGTGGTTAATGTTTTTCTAGAATGCAAAAGCAAGACAGCCACAGTGAATATAAAAACTACAAGAAGATTACGTTGATAAAATGTGATTGGATGGCTGTTTGGCAGAATTCTGATTGGAAGATACAAGTGAGACCAAATCATTCCAATTGGCTCCAATTAACACTGACTAATGTCCAAGTCCCCAAGTCCGTGTTTAAACCAGGTAGATCAAAATTAAGTGTTAATCCAAATTAAAACTAAAGCCATATGTTGCAAAATAATCATCTGTAAACTTGTATAACATTCAGGACACAAATAAAGTAATTAATCATCAGGTGGGATAGTCACAATAGCCTTTCCACCGGGGCTTGAGGAAATAACACACTTTCCAAAGAACTGGAGGGAGGGAGAGGGCATTCAAACATTTGGGGGATTACCATTCCAGGTGATGAGAATGATGATTGAAAAGACATGTTTCTATGACCCTTGTAGGTAGAATCTCTAATGAGAGACATACCTTGAAAGTCTGCTCCGCTATATTTCATTGGCTAGGAAAATGTCCCTGGCATAAGAGATTCCCAAAGATACTCAGATCCCAAATCTTAATGTTCAGTAAAACATACAGTATGATGCTTGGTTGTTGATATAAACTAATTTTAGCTATGTTTTAATGGCTTTAATTTTTAGGAGCTTATCAGTTCTCATTTCTTTTTGCACTCTGCATCGTGTTCCTTACTTCAAAAGGGAACAGCATGGTGTAAATATATTTATGCATGTGAAATTCTTTGATCTTCAAGTTGCCCAAAGGAGGCAGTATTTCAGCAAAATATAATGGACATGGTTATTTGCAGGACAACGCAGGCCTCATTGAAAATAGGCACTTACTTATCTCTCTCTCTCTCTCTTTCACACACACACACACACACACTTTTGATTCACGTTTAGTACATACACACACACAAAAAACCACTATAATAAAGTAGGACCAATTCTGGCTTTCCACTGTCTGTAGGCAAAGTGAATAAAGAGGATGAATAGGCAGACCCCTTACTTTCTCTCTACTTTAATTTCTCATCTGAATGGTGATTCTAAGATTAATGACCTAAGGAATTCTAAAGATGAATGAGATAAGAATTATAAAGCAATTCGTTCACTCCAAGCCTGAGCATTGAAAGGAGGACTTATACCGGTTGATATCAGAAAGTGCTGGTATAATTAATGACATTAACATCAGTGGGAAAAATGCATAATGAAGTTGAGACATTTTAAATAGATTCATTTATTTATTTATTTTAAAATCACTGGCTTGAAGATCTTAGTGTTTCATTACAATAGTAAAGATATACGATTGCACTTCTACCCATATATCAGCCTGAACATTTTATTCACAAAATGAAACTCTGATTAGATTAGGAGCAGGGTTTCTCACATTTTTGTTTCTTTATTCCGTTAGTTCCTTTCACTGCAGTATAATCAACTCTCAGCTGGTAAGATATAACTTGGCAAAAATAGATTTCCCAGTGCAGGAAGACTGAGATAAGTAGCAAAAGTAGGAAGATATTACAAAACTATTTCAGCAAATGTTATGCATTAAATGTGAGTTTTGCTTATAACCACAATCAATGTGCATATTTATTGCACCTTTTTCTCCCTCCACTGTACATAAAAGACTAGAACATTTTTTCCTATGTGGGAGATATAATTTCATCTCTTCCTTATTCCTGGTATAACCTGATTTAGCATCATACAATTTACTTTTGACTGTGAGAACTAACTTTCAGAGCTATACTGAAAAGCTTTCATGGGAAAGGTGAGAGTAGCATGTTTGAAAATTAAAATATCCCAGTAATGAAAGCCAGAGAGAAGGATCCAGTTACAATGGCATACTAATTTTCTGTAAACAGGGAGTATATGACTATTTTAAGTGAAATAATCATCTTATAATGAGCCATAGTAGCACAGAGGTTAGAGTGCAGAATTGCAGGCTACTTCTGCTGACTGCTGGCTGCCTGAATTTGGCAGCTCAAATCTCACCAGGCTCAGCCTTCCATCCTTCCAAGGTGGGTAAAATGAGGACCCAGATTGTTGGGGGCAATTGGTTGACTCTGTAAACTTCTTAGAGAAGGCTGTAAAGCACTGTGAACTGATATATAAGTCTAAGTGCTATTGCTATTTATATGGGTGGAGCAATGGTAGCCTAGAGATGAAGGCTCTCGTCTCCCACTCAGAAGGTTGAAAGTTCAATCCAAGGCAGCGACAAATGTTTCTCTAAAAGGCGCAAAGCAGAGGTGGGTTCTAAATCGTCTTACTGCCAGTTTGCTCAGGGTTGCGCCTCGAGCACGCGCACAAAGCACATGAGCATGTGGCAGTCAAACACTAGCTTCTGCGCATGAGCAGAAGCAAAAACCAAAATGGCAGCGCCCATGGAGACACCGACAGAACTGGCTCTATGACATCATCGCGGAGTTACTACCGGTTCTATAGAACTGGATAGAACCAGTAGGAACCCACCTCTGGCACAAAGAGAAAATATCTGATGCAAACTCCACATAGGCATCAGGAAAGTCATCCAGCCACCAAACAATCAACTCCATTCAGTTGTCCCAACTCCAACCTGATAAAAAGGATTACATAATCATAAAAAGAAGGAGGGGGAAACTATTTGTATGGGTGAAATCAACAAAATGTATAATAGGCCTCTTCATGATAGGTGTGGCAAAGCCTTAGTTAATCTTGACAAATGGTCATTTGTTCAAAACCCTCTGAAAAAATTTCAAAGGTAATCTTATTAATAAACAGGCAGAACAGATGAAAACCATACATGATAATTCCATGAAGGTTGTTAAGGTTTATCCTGAAAATTGAACTAGGCTCAGGATACCATAGATCAGTGGTGTCAAACTCTATTTAATTGAGGGCCACATCAGAGTTGTGTTTGACCTTGAGGGGCCAAATGATGTCATTTGAATGAATGATATCAAGATGGCTGGAATGGATGTGGCCATCTTAACATCATTCATGTCGGGGGGCGCCTGTGGGGGCCCAAGTACTCTGCCAGTGAAAACGGGCTCCTGAGCTCCATTTTTAGCCACAATGGCCTTCTGTAACCATCTGCCAGTCAAAATGGAGCTTGGGAGGGCCCTGCTGTGCTCTGTTTTTGCTGGCAGAGACACCACAGGACAGACCTTTGCTGTTTCCAGGACAGTCCTGTGGGTCAGATCTAAGCACCCCACAGGCCAGATTCAGCACATGGGCCTTGAGTTTGACACCCCTGCCATAGATGAAGCACTGTCTTGGAGCAAATCAATAGTCTCCACAAATATACTTGATTGATCTCCTGATATTTTGAGAGAGAGCAGGAAGAGGGAATAACCAAAAAAAGGAGGTGAAGTATGAAGCGTCTGCTGATGGGAATCCCTGAAGCAGTTCCAAATGCTTGGTTCCCAAGATGTCTTTGAAATGAAGATGTGCACATCCAAAAACTTATTCAAGGCGGTGATACATAACTAGTCTGGTTGAACTAATGTTCAACGTCTGTCCATGGGTGATGGTTGTCTTCATTTCTTTTCCTGACATTTCTCTTTTCTTAGAAAATTCTTTGGGCTTTATTGATTTTAAAAGATAATTTGTTATTAAATTTTCCCATCTATTGTCACTTGCATTTTAAAATGGACACACATGACTTATTATGTATTTCTAAGTTTTGTGTGGGAATATTCTGTTGTCCTATTGCTGTGCTGAAGAGAAAGCCTGCATATAATGACTAAAGGTTCCCTGACTGGATAGTTGATTGGAATCATCTTTTGCTGAAAATCTTTGGAATAAGAAGTCTGCCAGGGATATTTTCAATTATCCTCCCTTCTTACTTTAATGAAAGACCATAATAAATTCTTGGATCAGCGCTTCAAACAATTCTTTATACATAGGAACAAATGTTTATTGTAATGTTATTATGTACTTCTACATAATGAAACTCTTTTGACTATTTTGAGTTGCGATGTTGCAAATTAATACAAATAAACACCTAGTAAGATTATGCATTCATATCTTTGTTCAGTTCTTTCCTAAAGCAGAGGACAATGAACAACAAACATAACTGGCATCTTTAAAATGAATAACCAATAGGAAGCATGGTGGATACTGTATGATCATCCAGAGCAGGGAACAAGCAGGGATGGTAAATGTTGAGGCATACAGGATGGTGTCATTGTGAAAATGATAAAGCTTATCTCCTTGAGTGGGGCAGCATAGCATCATTACATCAAGCCATTTGTGCAATGACATCATTATATACATATTATCATTCTGATTCCATTACAGTCCATTTCGCAGATGGCTCTGATTAAGATTATCAGGAAATGAATGACTAAAAGCAATTAACCATTGTGCACATTCATGAGACTTCATGAAGCCTAAGAAATGTGTACAATGATGAAACATTATGCCTGTCAGTCACTGAATAATAATACTCCTCATGTATACATTATTTTACCAGTGAATGTGAACAGACTATCAAAAGAGAACAGTGTACACATTTGACTACAGACTTTGAATGTATTTATGAAGCAACAATATTTTGATCCATTGGCATAAGCCCAGGGGAATGTGCATAATTTAGGAAAGACAGCTACATATTTTCCATGTTCATTTGGAAACCATATATATGATTTCCAGAAATTTGCCCATTCTACAAATATTGTACACATATTTGCGTTAAGCGGCAATGAAATTCATAGTGGTTTATTTTGCATATAGTATGATACCTAACAAGTTCTTAATTATATTTACTAGTTATATATCTAGTAATACAGTTATGATATAAACTTATATAGCTATATATTCTTAGTGTTGTAATTGCCAAGTTATAGTTTTTATGGCATCACCTTGACAAAGCTAATTGAATTAACTGGTTAATCCTTGATGGGAGATTATCAGAAATCCATTGTTGTAGGATAGATTGGGAAGTTCAAAACCATTCCAGAAGAAAGGCATGACAAACCATTTCAGTATTGTGAAAAAACCAACAAAGAAGCATCTGTGTACGATAGTTCTCAGAAGTTGAGCTCAAATTGAAAACTATTTTTTCTTTTTTCTTTCTCCTTCCCTTTTTATTTTTTATATTTTTCTGTTTGCATTGTGTTGTAGTTTTTATAGACTTTTGTAGACTTTTATTCTTTTCATTTATAATTCATAATGAAATTATTTGAAAAAAAGTTGGGCTTAAATCAATGCAAACTTTTTCCTTCACATACATTTAGATGAAGTCTAAAATATCTAGTTAAGAATGATGGGAATTACAATTCAATATATCTGGAGAGCAATAGCAATAGTGCTTTACAGACCTCTCTAAGCAGTTTACAGAGTCAGCATATTTCCCCCATCAATTTGGGTCCTCATTTTACCCACCTTGGTAGGATGGAAGACTGAGTCAACCTTGAGCCTGCTAAGATTCGATCTGCCAAATTGCAGGCAGCCGGCAGTCAGTAGAAGTAGCCTGCAGTACTGCGCTCTAACCACTGCACCACTGTGATTGGAAAAGCATAAGTAGCATTAGAACCATCTGACTGTGTCAAAGGTTACACAGGCAAAGTAGAGGTTGAGGATGGGTATGAGTGATGTCTGAAAGCCAGTTTGGTGTAGTGATTAGAACATCAGGCTACAAAATGGGAGATTATGAATTCTAGTCTCACTTTAGGCACGGAGTCAGCAGAATGACCTTGGGCCAATTTCTCTCTCTGAGCCCTAAGAAGGAGGCAAGGGCCTTTGTCAAGAAAACTGCCCAGACAATTTGTCCAGGATGTCTCTGAGAATTGGACATAATTGAACAGAAGAAAAGAAAATAATTATGTACATTGCATAAGAATTCTAACAGGGTGGGCAGTTCTTGGAATGGCACAGTGTAGTACAGCATACCACAACCTAGCAATGGAGAAAGCCCAGTACTTTGAGATAATAGGTAGCATTCATAATGTATGTAATGGGTCAAGAAGATACGAGCACTTAGTTGACTTTGGATGACCACAGAAATTTAAGTGTCGCTGGACCTGGATAATGCTTTGTTGACAGACCACCAGAGAACTCCAGGGCTGTAGGCTAGATTAGGAAACTGGAAAGGAGATAAGAAAAAATACTTTCATACTGTTGCCAAGAAATCAACTTAGATGTGTCTTTGTAGCTGTCAGGAATTGTGAGTGACCTGAAGAAGACCTTTCAGTTACTACAATAGAATATAGTGGAACTGGGTAAATTAGCTTTATAGGCAAATATGTACTGGAACATAAAAGTAAAGAAATAGAGTAGAGTACAGGTAGTCCTCAATTTATGACCATTCAAATTATGACAGTACCTGCAAAATGTACTTACAACTTGGTTAGGATGGCTGCATTTTGGATGCTCAGCAACCAGCCCACATTTTTACGATGTCCTGCGGTCACATGTTCACAATTTGCAACAAACCCAACTGGTTTCCTGCATAAATGCCTCCTAACGAACAATAGATTCACCTAACAACCATGGATTCATTTTAACAACCTTGGTGATTAGCTTTTTTGACAGCCACAGAACAAAATGGTCATAAAATCAGGTTGGACACACAATAACCACTTTATGACCATCATGATTTACAAACGTAATGGTTAGGGTCAAGGATTACCTGTTCATTAAAGAGCATTCACTGGAATATGCTATTCAGTGCTGTAGCTATCCCTTTGATCAATGATACTTTAAGGTGCAAATCATTGTTATCTCCAGAGGGGGTTCTACTGGTTCTAACTGGTTCTTTAGAACTGTTAGTAGCTCGGCGATGACATCATGGAGCCAGTTCTGTCAGTGTCTCCGTAGGCACCGCCATCTTGGATTTTGCTTATGCGCATGCACAGCGTAATCCTGAGCAAACTGACAGCAAAAGGATCCAGAACCCACTCCGGTTATCTCATTATTCATTCCAATGCGTGATCCATGGGTGAGCGAGGGAACTCGAACAGTTCCAAAAATGTAGAGTGAACCATCCTTTATTGTACACTATAGTGAACAGAGTGAAATATTGAGCTCCTTCCAAATGGGATTGTATAGACCCTGCCTGTGATCTGCTGAGCAGAAAGAAAGATTGCAGACATAAAATAAAGCCTTAATTTGAGGACCGAAGATACACAATTTGATAGCTCATCACAAACTCAGCAGGGAGCTACTACATGCTCCATTTCAATCCCTTGCTTTGAGTTTAGATTACAGTGAAAGTAGTTGTTGACACGACTTCTCAAGAAAAGATTTTCTTGGAAAACTGTTTGCAAAAATTAGTATAATTTGTGTTCATACAAAAGCCATATATCCTAGCACAACTTCAATTTCAGTTACTTATATAACAGCATCCTTTAAAGTGTTTGAAAAAGATTGCAATTATCATTTTCCAGTGTTATTAAATTTGTCAGTCTGCCAAATTTGTGACGTTGATAATTTAAAAATTATTTTTAACGTTGCCTTTCTGCTTATACAAATGCTCACTGACAGCTTAACAATGATAAAAATAAAACACCAAATTTAAAACATGAATTGTAAAACCAATATAGCAAGAATCAATGTGTAAATCAACTAACAGTTAAGAGCTCAGAAGAAGAGATGAATTTTCCCAACTACTGTAAGAATGGGTACCAAAATCATTTCATAGCCTAGGAACTATACAGGAAAAGTCCTTTTCCCAAGATTTGATTTGGGCAACAGGGCATCTTCTAAAAATATTTTCCCTATTGATTCTGAGGTTCAACAGTTAGGTTAGAACTTAAAAAAATAACAAGGACCATGGATTAAACCCACATATATCTTGAGGACCAACCAGGAGAGAATTCCACCTTCTTTTTCAAGTGTCACAGGCCAAAAGGATTTCCAGAGTTTATAGCCAGACCTTCTCATAGTCAATAGAGCAGACTCCATCCACAAAGTGTCATTTTGCTGAACCTGAAATCGGCAAGAAAAAAATAGCACCTTCATTAGCATTTCTGAGCAATTAGGGCAACAAAACCAAAATATATGGGAAACAGCCTCCTTTTCTGTATTTCTGTTAATGCTGAGGGCTTAAGATAAAGTATTTATATCAGTTTTAGATAAATATGAGCATTTCCATCTAAATAAACATTGCCTTTTCTCCTGCCTGTCACTCATTTCTGCTAATCAACACCATTCTACTGACAGTTTGGATTTATCCTAATTATGTAGAAGCTTTCTGATGAAGAGAATAACCCTCCATTTTTGTTCGTTTTTTTGCTATTCAGTCATTTTTCATGTTCTTTCTCAGATGAATTGCCAAGATAGCAAAATAAAATTCAGTCCTCTAACTTGCCTTTTTTTTTTTTTTTGCAATTTTGTCTCACATACTAGTACAGCAGTCTAGTTGCAGATTCAAATTTGGAAATAGGTTCTGAATTATTTTAGCAGAGAGCTAGTTATCAAGTTAAGGAGATAGAAATGATTTATTCTATCAATTCAATTCAATGTATATGACGACCTGCTCTGCATGCAATTTTGGGTAGTTAATAACTAGTAAAAAATAAATAAAAGAACCGCAAAATAATAATTAAATAAATAGAAGAACGCTTTGTGATCAGAGTAACTCAGAAACCATCTAATTGTTTTTAAAATAGCAATAACACTTAGACTTATGCACCACTTTACAGCCCCTCTAAGCAGTTTACAGAGTCACAATATTGCCCTCAACAATTTGGGTCCTCATTTTACCCACCTCGGAAGGATAGAAGGCTGAATCAATCTTGAGCCTGGTGAGAATCCACTTTTTTTTTTTTGCAAACCAAATACACTGAAAGCATAATAGCAGATTCCTGATCCGCACAATTTTTTGTAATGGAAAGGTTCTTTTTGAATATGCAATGAATCTCAGAGTTATAAGAGTTATGCCTATTCAAAGCAACTGCATTAAATGTTCATAAAAGCACTAAATCTCACCAGATGTGACTACTGTAGTGACATGAATCTGTTATAAAGTGGCAGTTCCCACATATGGCTTGATCAAGACACCCTATAAAATCACATTGCTATTCAGAAAGCTGTCTCTTATTGTTTTACACTGAACCATTGATTACACCAATACTTAAAATCAACAACTAAGACTGTTCGGTATCAGAAAGCTCAAACAGGCCAAGAACAACAGAAGAGTAATAAAGATAGTCTGTTCAGCCAGTCTGTTTCCATTCTGTTCTCAGTCACTCTCCACTGATCTTGAACCAACTCATAATCATTTTGCTTGGAAAGTACAGTTGTACAATCATTCAGCCCACTGGTAGAAGTTTTCTATTTGTTGTCGTCTCCCCCAAAAAACCTGTTAACTTTCGACAGCATTGCTAGTAATGCCTGTTGGATTAAGGAATATCAGACCTTTCTTTTGGTGAACTCTCAGCTCTAATCACCAGGTACACCAGAGGTCAGTTACTACCGGTTCAGACCGGTTCTACCGAGTAGGTAGTAAGCCGCTGGTGATGTCATGGAGCCCGTTCTGGTCCGTGGATGCTGGCATCTTTTTTTTGTTGAATTTTTTCTGGGTATTTTTCTTCTTCTGCGTATGCATAGAAGCCAAGTTTCCAGCACTGTGCATGCGTCGCCATCTTGTTTTCGGCCTTTGGGGGTGGGTGGGTTTGGAATTATTTTCTACTGCGCATGCGCATGCCCAGGAGGCAGCAAACCGGCAGCAAAGTAAGTTAGAACCCACCCCTGAGGTACACCACTGTCAAAGTTGGAAGAAAGTGTGCTTGTTGTGTGTGTTAATGTTCAAAATCCTATTACTACCGGAGGATGGGCATTTTCCTGTCTGTTTGCAGATTTCCAAGACCAACTTCCTTCTAGCCTATAGTAGTATTGGACTATAAGACTATAATTATTAGCCATCTTTGACTACACAGTGTAGGAATTATCAGAGCTGCAGCCAAGTTAAGGAAGACTGATGTGGAAGATGAAAGGGAAAAAAAGGTGTTTTGTAGGGAAATTTTTTAGAAGAAATACTTTTTTTGATGAATACATACCAGTACATGTTTGATGAACATATACCAGTAGCTTCATCATTATCTGTTTATTTCAATCCTTCTTTGGACATTTGCACTAAGCAAAGAGTTATTATAGTTGTGCAACATATACACATTATGTTGAAACAGTCTAGCAATCAAGTCTAACAACAACAACAACGTTATATGATGCCACTGTAAAGCGATTTTAACCCTCTTCTATTGCTTTTTCAAGATCTTGTTATTTGTCATATGCAGTTGCTCATCATTGAAGCGTAGATATTTTGTTCCCAGGACTCAGGTTGTCTTGAGAACTTTATATTCTAGACCAGGATTTATTTATTTATTTATTTATTAAATTTATATACCGCCCTTCTCTCGAAAGACTCAGGGCGGTGTACAGCCAGTA
>JANHFT010004558.1:32341-52829 GCA_032467955.1 Pseudoxenodon macrops | reverse complement strand
AGCATCTTTTAATTTCTTGGCTGCAGTCCCCATCTGTGGTGATCTTGGAGCCCAGGAAAATAAAATCTGTCACTACCTCTATTTCTTCCCCATCTATTTGTCAGGAATTGAGAGGGCCTGATGCCACGATCTTAGTTTTCGTAATGTCGAGTTTCAAGCCCACTTTTGCATTCTCCTTCTTTACCCGCATCTAGAGGCTCTTTAGGTCCTCTTCACTTTCTGTCATTAGAGTGGTATCATCTGCATATCTGAGGTTGTTGATATTTCTCCCTGCAATCTTAATTCCAGTTTTGGATTCATCTAGCCTACCTTTCTCATGATGTATTAAAATGGATTGAGATTATTAATTTGATTGAGCAAAGATTCATTCTACATATAATTTGCCAATCGACCGCTCAGCTAGTCTACTTCACACCCACAGTATGGTGGGCTACTTTTATGTATAATGGTGACATTATTTTTTATTGTTTGCTATCCTAATCACTTTGTGATTTTCTCCCCTCTAGTTGCAGACATTTAATATTGCTAAATCCTGCAGAGAAGTACAGGACTTAACAAATGGTGTAGCCCTGGCATATGTTCTTCATGAAATGTAAGTTATTATTATTTTTTATTATTGAATGTGCATGCCACCTGATTCCCAGTGACTGGGTGGCTCACAACAGTGAAATTTCAATACAATTAAAAAGAAGAAGAAAAGTGACAAGAATGACAGCAGATAGAATGAAGCAGGGAATTTCAATTCCCTCATCAAAGGTGTGGGTGAGGAGTCAGATCTTCGCTGTTTTTCTAATGAACAGCAAAATAAGTAGAACACTTCATTCCAGAGGGTAGATGATGCTACAGAGAAGGTGTACTTCTTTCTAATAGGTGATATTGTTTAATCAAAGGAACCAGAATGTACTAGTGCTGAACATACTAGATACTATGGGAGACAAGCAGTCCATCAGGTAACTATGCTAAATGCCAAGTAGAGCTGTCTAGGTAACATCCAATACCTTGACATGTACCTAGAAACAGATGGGCAACTAGTACATCTCATGAACCAAAGGTATTACATAGGTATACAGAGGTATACTTGGTGGGCAAGCTGGAATTGGGCTTTTTAAAGCCAAACAGGGACCTAAATGTTGAACAAAACACGAGAGATAGCTAGAACTGAACCCTCTGCCAATCATTATTACTTATCTAGTTTTACTCATGAGGGATATACACATTGGTTTAACACTTTAAAGGCCTTTGTGTGTTGCAAACTTTGACAACTCTGAATCATTTTAAATTATCTGAATTATATTAGAGCATGGACTCAGTTTAATGAAAATAGACTTCTGAGAGGCTGTTAATTATTTAAAAGAATTATTAAATTAATATGCATTACCATATTGAAAATATCATGTTACCATATTACTCTACGGGAAAACAAATAGGGAGAAAGTGAGAAATTGGACCACCATAGGAGACTGGGAAGGAGAAGTACAAAACAATATTTAAAACAAATATACTGTTATTCTATCCAGTAAAAGATGTACATAGTTATTAACTTTATGATACCATTAAATATTAGATGTTTGTTGAGAAAAAAATAGAAGGAAAGGGGGAGAAAAAATTGAATTACCGTATTTTTCGGAGTATAAGACGCACTCCCCCCACAAAAGAGGCTGAAAACGTGGGTGTGTCTTATATTCCGAATGTAGCTTTTTTGAAGCTTTTTTTTCAGACCTAATGAAGCTATCTTTGCAGACTTTTTTCATTGCTACACCCTCCAAAGAAGCTTTTTTTCAGCCCTAAGTCTTTGCTGGCTTTTTTCATTGCTCCTCCCTCAGAATAAGCTTTCCCCCCCGACCTAACGAGGTGCTAACAATCTTCCCACTTTGCAGGCTTTTTTCCTTGCTACTCCTTTTGAAGAAGCTTTTTTTTCAGCACTAACTAGGGAATAAAATAATATGCTGATGCTGACCAGACTAAGGATACTAGTCAAATGAATACCTGGTAGGCAGATTCCCCCCCCCTATTTCCCTCCCCAAAAACTAAGGTGTGTCTTATACTCCGGTGCGTCTTATACTCCGAAAAATATGGTAGCTTCCTAGAGACACTAAAGTTTATAGTACTATATCCTGAAGAAGGACATGGCTTGTTAGCTAAATTCCCAGGGAGAAGCATTTCTTGCTGTGGAGGAAAATAGGAGATTCTACTTGCAGTTAAATTTAAACTGCAAATTGGAAGAAAAGATACTCCTTTAATACTCTTCAAGGTTTTTGTCACTTCATAGCTATTCTGGGATGTATATAATAGAAAGCCAGATGTGCTTTTCACCACTCCATTTTTAGAAGCAGGCCCTAAACCGCAAATCACTAAATCACTAGATACCGTCCAATTTGCTTTGCCACATAAGACCTTATTGTTTTCTGATTATTGCAGCAAAACGCAGTTGAAACTGACCAGTGAAATTCAGTTTCATCACCACCATTACAATATATATATATATATACCAGTATTAATAGAGACTTGTTTTATTTCAGCGATCCTGCCTGGTTTGACAAAGCTTGGCTAAGCCGTATTAAAGAAGATGCTGGTGAAAGCTGGAGAATAAAGGTAATGGAATATCTTATCAATACATAGGTTATAATGCTGAAGTTAAAAATACCAATAAATCTAGTTTAAATTATTTGAGATTTCTTGCTTGTGATTCAGAGGGTTTCTAGACCAAACATGCTACATGTGTCTTTATGTTTAAAACTTCTTTATATCCTTGGGAAGGATCCCAGGTTGGTTTGAAGTATATGAACAGTAAACATAGAAGTACCAGATTGTGCATGGGTTTTTGTTTTTCTTATAGATCAGGTTGCTGGATTATTTTGAGGCTATGGGTTCAAGTAGTAACTATGATAACTGTTGATAAGACATCTGAAACCCCTAGATTAGACCTGGACGTTTTACGAACATCCAGCCCTTTGGCTGTCCAGCTTGGGTGAGGTCAGTTGGAAATTAAATAGGAGTTTACTGCCAGATGTACCAATGAGGGGGAAGGTGCCTGGGCCCCTCTCACACTTCAGAAAGTGGTTAGACTGGTCTCTCATAAGGCTGCTAGAGGGGCAGTTGACTGATCCCTCCTGTGGCCATTGAAGGCCTGGTAGACTGATCCCTCCAAGCCATGCATGCAATATAACTGCATTGCTTTTATTTTTAAGGCAGTTGCTATATTTTGCAATTTACATATGGACATATATGCCAATGGATCTTCACAGGTCTGTTTGGCCTTCCAGAGCAGTTAATTGCCCAGTTATGCCTTAGATTACTTTATCATAGAAAATGATTCAATATAATGTTTCATAATATAAAGTAACGCACAAATCAAGCACTTTTTTCTGATAATTGGAACAATTATGTGATTTTTTTTTGAGGCTCACAATGCTGCTTTCAGAAGTTGCATCTATCTTCCTCCACATGCGAGTGCATACATAGCTATTTTGCTTCATTTTTTAAAAATTGAATTCTGTTTTATGTACACATTTTGGTTCATGAATTTATATTGTTTACTATAAATGGATTGAAGTATCTAACAACACCAATCATAAACAGCATATAAAATCCTTTTACAAAATATAGCAAAGATTTCCTTGAAACCTGACTGCAATATATCAACAAATTCAATCCATCCATGGGACCAACAACCAATTAACATTGAGCAAGCATTTTATTTGAAGGATGACTTGGATGGCTTTACCTAACATTATTTCTCCATCACACTTTTACCTCCTACACATGTCCTGAAAGACAAGCTTGAGGGAGAAATAAAGAGATGGGAAAATGACACCATAGTCCATAGCATTTTTTAATGTCAACGTTTGAACAAAATATAAAACAATTCAATATTTTCCCTAATAAATCAAATAAGGTTTTTCATTCTAAAGCAGACAATTTTTTTTAGGACTGAGCATCTGCTTACTCTATGTAAACATTGTGTTACTTTTTGGTTTTTACTTTATTCCCTCTGCTTGGATTTATAGCATCTGTAAAGCTAAGTTTTCTTTTGGCAGAGGTCGATTTTGTTAGAATGATGGTATTTTAAGTTGTATATTGCATTTGGTACGGTATGTGCAACTAATATGATTATATTTGTAGGAGTTAAATTTTTTGAGTAAAGACTGCATTTCAGAACGTTAATTATAACTTTCAAATATATGAAAATAGTGCATTCTCACTCAATTGTCATTTTAAATATTTTAGGCTAGCAATTTGAAGAAGGTTCTTCAAGGAATTATGGATTATTATCATGAGGTATGAAAAACCATAACAGTCTGTAATATATGCAATTTCTTCTTTATAATCTAGTTATAAATCTCAGTTTATAGAATATTTTATCTATTATTTTCATGTCTGGTATACATGTAAAACTTATGTTGATGAGCTTAACTTTGATGTTCTATTACTAGTATTTTATTCCATGAACTCTTTATAAGCAAATATATTTATTTGAAAAGGGAATTTTTTTTTGGAAAATATTGTTGTTTTTCCATCAGTTCCCACTTAGGTGCTATACTGTAATGATTAGTATTCAGTTTTTTTTAAAAAGTTCAGTTGCAGTACTGATTACTGGTGAATTTCAGTAAATGTAACATCAGTGTGAGGTATAATATAAATGTACAAATTCCCTCTTATATAAAAAAAGAAAACCTAAAAACTAAGGTTTATTCTCTTTCCACAGTATTCTAATTGAGTTTGTTTCTTCAGGGAAGTGTATTGAGTAAAGAGTTGGAATAGGACCAAGGAGTCTCAGCCTATCAGATATTAAAGCTTTGTGGGTGACTTTGGGCAAGTCACAATCTCTTGAACCAACCTGTCCAGACCGGGTGGTTGCTTGTAAAAGGAAAAAAATAACTGCATGTGGTGTGAGCCCTCAGAGGAGGAAAGCTGAGATATAAATTCAACAGCATTTGAACAACAGACCCCCCACATTTCATTATAACATTATAACTCTGGACTTCTTTAAAAAAATGTTTTTACAGTTTTTGACTCAGCAAATCTCTGAAGATCTTCTTCCTGACTTAAACCAAATCTCTGAACATTCTAATCCAGTAGAGCTTGGCAGGTTATTGCAGCTCATTTTAGGCTGTGCAGTCAACTGTGAAAAGAAGCAAGGTAAATGTTCTCCTTTGAATAAACAGTTCAATTTGTCTTTTATATCAGCCAAACCGAAATATTAACTCTTTCATTTCTGGGTGAAGCAAAGTAAAAAAAAAATTGTAGTATTTAGACTGTCTAAATATTTAGATATTTAGGCTTGAGATGTGATCTCAAGCATGTTTTTGGAAGGCATGCAATACATGAAGCAAAATAAATACATTGTTAATGTAGACCTTTTGGTTAATGTTTTTAAGATGCATTGTCGCCTAATCATTGCCTAATCAAGAGAAAGCCAGGCAAGGAAGACAAAACGAACCACTTCCGGTTCATTCCAACAAGAGAAGCATTAGTACTGTATTCAAGTGATTGGTAGCTTGCACTTGAAGTATTTGGGGAGATGATGTGCCTGCACATTTATGGTTACAACCATGTTGTCCAGTCATACCCACTGCAATCCTTCATGTATTCTTGGAAAGTGAATTCCTTTTGAAAATTAACTAAGCCTGTTTAGAACCAAAAGCACAGCTAACCTTGGCTGTATTAGCATGCCTTACCAATGTATGATTTAGTATAACTTGACAGCAGTGTATTTCTGGTTTATGCGCTCCCCTCTCCTATCGGGAAGCAGAATTCTATCCAATTGGCAGATGCTGTCCATCAGCAGATGGATATTGTTGGCTGCAATGCAAAGTATGTTGCTTAAGATCTTCAGTCCATCGCAGTAATGCAGAACTGCAGAATGGAAGATATAGCTAAGGTTCAACTACAGAGAGGACTTCAGAAACGAACTGAAGACAAGGCTGTCCGTTTACGTGTAACATGCCCTGGGTCTTTATTTGTTGTGTGGGATATCTCATTTAAAAACAACTCTTTCATTGTAGAACATATACAAGTTATAATGACACTAGAGGAATCTGTTCAGCATGTCGTCATGGCTGCTATCCAAGAGGTAAGAAAAAAAGGGTTAGCAGAAAAATTGGAATTGATTCTTTTTTCAACAAAAAAAAGAAGGGAGGATTGGAGTTACCTAGTGTTGCAGTAGAGATAAGGCAACTAATATTCTTACTCAAATATTTCTGATTTCTAGTCTTTCATATGTATATATCGTGTTAGTTTAAATTATGTAATATTATGCAATTTAATCAAGTTGGCAGTGAAAAGGCTTGTGTGAAAAAATGTGAAATGTGTATTGAACATGGATTATTTCATATATTTTAAAGAAAATATTATCAGCTAATCATTTAGTACTATCTCTCACTTTTATGAGCTTGTTTTAAACCATGGATAAGTGTGCATTTTTGCCTTAATTTTTTATTGTTGCAGTTAATGAGCAAAGAGATTTTGGGCTTTGTTGCAAGTGACATATCTGGTGATGTGGAGCAACAGGTAACTGATAATGCTATCTTTTCAGCTTTTAGTAATCTTTTCCTGTAATTTCTGATGAAAGTCTAGTTAATGAATTTATTACTGTGTGTACTCTTTCATTTCTGGGTTGCTACAATATCTCATAGGACACGAGTACTGGAAGAAACATTCTGTTTTGTAATATAGATCACCTAGTTTTTTTTCAAATCTATCAAAATCCATTCTGTTTGATGGCTCAGCAAAGAGAGAGAGAGAGACCGAGAGGAGAAAATGTATTTGTTAAGGGAATAAATTGATTTTAAGTTAACATCTTCATAGGAGTCTGCGGTGGCTGCCAATCTCAGTATGACAATAACTCGTCCCAGCTTATATTTCAGAGAGAAGGGGGAACAAGGAGAGAAGGAGCAGTGAGATAGAAAGATAGGTCAGAGAGAGGCTGGGAGTCCTAAAACTCCATCTTGCAGCAACAAAGGTTACAAATATATTTAGTAGTTCTGTAGGATAAGTATTTGAGGGAATATAGATGTATTATTAAAAAGTGGTTTATATATTTTATAAATCATTTGCATTCATATATAAATGTTATTTTACTTCTTTGTTTAACCATTAACCTGGTGTGCTGTCTTATGTTCCTTAAAGAAAAAAATAGGGAGAAAAAGAAAAGCATTTAAAAACCAAAATAGGATTTGCTGGTGGCAACAACAGAAGTACATTTTGCAGAGATAGTAATATTTTGATTATTTTAAAGAATAAGAAGTTAATAAAAAAGAGGTTCCAAGGACAAGGAAGGTATATGACAGAGACAGATTTGATTATCTAGAAGGTATGATCATTACCAACTTGCCTTCTATTTAATCAACATTTGCGCCCTCCCCCCAAATACCTGTAAGATAAGTTCAAGAAATTTGTTTTTCTAAATGTTTGAAAATGATCATCTCAACTTTTTTTAAAGCTAAAAAGAGCAGTGGAAGAACTTAATGAAGCCATAGCAGAAAAAGAAGAATTGAAGCAAAGATGTCAAGAACTAGATTTGCAGGTAACCACATTTCATTAAAGAAAATGTAATTAATTAATATTTACCTTAAATGCCTAAAATCAAATTGTCTTAAAAACATCACCTACTATGCTGTGATTAAATTCTGTGATGTTTTATTTTCCTATAGTTTATATTAGTTACGATATTCATCATGTTATTATTTTTAGTAATTAGGGACTTCTTTCTATGAAATTAAATCCAACAGTCTTTCACTGTTATTTTGAATGTGTTTTATTGAAGATTGTAGAAATAATATTTTGTAGCTTTTTCATCTCTAGGTTTAATATACAATGTTTAGAATCCTTTTTAAAATATTTAAGATATAAATTTATTGTAAGTTATAAATACTTGTCCCTGACAACAGTTATTAATATAAATTAATATAATGATTCTGAATCTGCATCCATACCTAAAATTGATTGTAGTTCAGTTTACAGTTTAGGAAATCTGAAATATCATTTGACAAAGATAACACAATATAATTTAATGCCACTGTGCTATACTGAATATGAGTATTTAGTTGAAAGTCAAAATATACATACTTCTTGCTTAATCTAATTGTTAATAAATTCATTTGTAAGGTCTCTGTGTCCCATGATATTTTACAAGAATTTAAGAAAGGTAGGTTTATATTTATTTCAGGAAGACATAACCCAAAGAGTACTTTGCATTTTAAGTATCGGTGAACTAACATGTGATATGCTGTGATGTTTTGCTGTATTACAATTAACATGGTGGCTTTCACCACAAAAGATACTTAAGGAGCTGTTTTGTTAATATGAGAATCCTTCTTTGATTGTTAATATACTTACAGTATTGTTATGCTCTTTCTTTCTAGCTTGTGATATCTTCAGTAACACTTGCAAAATGCATGAATCTTTTTATTCATTGATCTATAGATGGGATGCTGTCTAAATTTTACTTAATGCTACTTGTTTTGGCTCTTGGAATTGCTTTTTACACAACTATTCACTACTTATTATTTCTCAGTTCTCTGCTGTTGTAACTTCAGTTTATAAACTGACCAATTTTTTAATATGCTAATGATGCTTACCCTTTTAATCCCTTTTCTACTTCTACAAAATTGTAGAAATTTTATCTGGGTGGATTTAGATCTGATTCAACAGGACAGTTCTTGTGCTCTTATGTCAGATGTCATTCCAGAGTCTCTTATATAATTTAAGACTGTATTGAAGTTCTTCCCTTATTTGCCACTGCATATATTTGCTACTGCATATGGCGTGCATAATAATTGATTTTACTTTGTTACTGTGAGTGGTAACCTTGATTATATAAGTCCTAAGATGTTGCAGATTTAGAACATAAGAACTGCAAATAGAGGATGGATGTGTAGCTGATGGTTATATATGTGGATTCACAGAGAGAAGTGCAAGAAAAATACATATACTGAAATAACCAGAATTTGACTTAATTTTATTTAGTTGTATATTGTACATTAATGCAATCATTTTTGTGCTTATCTGCTAACCTGTGTGCATGTATGAACACACACACACACACATTTAATTTAGGAAGCAGATAATTTGGGAGTTAATCACTTCTTTTTCTGAGATAAAATCCCTTGTGCCAATATTTGAATATTAATTATCTTCATGGCTTTAATAATTCTGAAGTGGATTTTTGATCTTTAGGTGGCTGCCCTTCAAGAAGAAAAATGTAGTTTAATGTCTGAAAATGAGATAATGAATGACCGATTGGATCAGTTAGATGGTTCATTTGATGATACAAACACAGCAGTTGCCAAAAAGTATTTTCATGCACAGTTACAAATAGAACAGTTACAAGAAGAAAATTTCAGGTATGAATTAATGTAACCCAGCCATTTTCTCTATCACTATTGCAGCTTGAGTTGTTTACTGAAACAAAATAGATAACATTTTTGAAGTGCTGATTGATGCAAAAAGCTACAGTATAGCTTTTGTCCATTCCTCGTTTTTGATTCTGACCATGTTACATATTTCTGAGGTTTTTATTGCAGTTTTTGCATTGCTAGCTATGGTCTATTAGGCCTGGAGCTGTCAAAGGCCAGCCTTCTCTTATATTCTCCTGTTCATTAATGACTATTTCCTGAAGAGGCCTTGCCCAGCTATCTGTATCCCATAGAGATTCATTTTATTTTCTTCAGTAATGGCACATATTCTGTAGGTGCAATTTCCAGAGAGATCATTATAAAACTAATGTTGTCCATCCCATGAGTTGGAATGATGTTACGGACATGTATAAAACATTGGGATTGTTCATACAGGCTATTATGTGAGCGTTCTTTTACCTCATACCATCTCCCAGTTGAGTAGCGTCCACACAATCTGCTTGAGCCACGTTTATTGATGGAATACAAGGTTCTACCCTCTGAGAGAGTGCCAAGACAAATCTTATATAATGGACTCATTACAGCAAAAAGGGCAGTATAACCCCTCAATGTCATAACCCAGCCAAATCCATATCTGTAGCGACCTAGCATTTTTAGTCTTTGATTTGTTTAGTCAGCAACCTTGAGTAACTTGTCAGAAATCAATAAGGGGTCAGTTTCCTCCCCTCTGGTACAAAAGCCCCGAGTTTGCAGTTTTAATGCCTTAGAAAGCTCTTTCTATTTTATTCTCAAGCATTAGGTTAAGCATTGAGGCTTTTCTCAAGTCAATCCTGTTAGTCCAAACTAGTTTATTTGCTCCTTCAGGAGGAGGAGGTCTTATTGATCAGATGTTATATTCAGTTCATATTTTTCCTAGTATAATACATGTGTAATATACTGCTTTTTATTATTATAATATTTTTTGTTGGTTCTTTGCTTACCTCATCCTGTCTTAATGACACGATGTACATAATTTTGCATTACTATATGATTAAGATCTATAATCCTCAATTTTATTTAAGAAACTTACACAATCACCTCTCTTTATTTGTCATAATTCTGGGCAACTTACAGAAACAGTGACAAGAATATACAAATAATAAAACCTATCTATTCCCCATCCCCCGCTCAACCCTCCCTCCCTAAAACACAATCCCATCTATTTTTAAAAACAAGAACACAACCTTTGGACTCCAGCCTTAACGTTTCTCAATCCCTGGGCAAAAATCCAGCTTTTAAAAGAACTTTTGGAAAGGATGGGTGCCTTCCAGATCTTAGGCAGGTGGAGGGTGTTCCACAGGACGGGAGAGTAGGGTGCCATTACTGAGTAGTTACATATCCTAAATTTGTATTATGGGGCCAATTCTGAGTTTGCTTTATTGATTTTTTAAAAAGTGTGTCATTCATTGATGTTTACTTCATTAGATTTACATTCATTAGATGTTTACTTTTTAATAATACAGAAACTGTTTACGGTCTTTCTCTTTATTGGTAATAATATGACGTAGAGACTGACATAGAAGTTACAATTTTAAGATTACATTTCATTTGCCCCCCAATATGCCTTCATATGAGACATTATGCAAATTTCTGTACTAAAACTTTCCCATATGTTTTTATGAATGATATAATGTTTCATACTAAGGAAGTTGTTAGTAAATCCCTTTCTATTAATTTTGTTTTTGCAAAGACTTGAAACTACAAAAGATGATTACCGTGTTCATTGTGAAGAGCTTGAGAAACAACTGATTGAGCTGCAGCATCGAAATGATGAACTGACATCTCTGGCAGAAGAGTCCCGGGCTCTGAAGGATGAAATTGATGTTCTTAGGTATACTGAATAAATCTAGTACACTATGTTATATCTCTTTAATATGCAGTATTCTATCATTTGGAGTTTCCAAAGGACATTCCAAACTCTTTCAGCTGCTGCCCTTCCCATTTATTTATTTATTTCCTGTCTTTCCTGAGAGAGAGTCTGGACCAAGTCACCCAGCCACTTTTCGTGCCTAATGCAGGACTAGAACTTATAGTCTCCTGGCTTTTAGCCTGGTGCCTTAACCACTAGACCAAAGTAATATATTGTATATTGTTTCCCTTTGCAGCTAAACCTGTTTTTAATAGTTTAATTGAGAGGATTATTCACAAATGCTTTTTTCATTAAGTTACATTCATATCATTGGTGCAATGAGGTCATTACAGAAGTGGCATCAATTACAGGAGAAAGTGGGTGTAGTGTGTTTTATAGTACTGACATCCACAGAATCGAAGATTCACTGTATTGCCCATCTCAAAGCCTTCCAGATACTCTCATCTCAGGGTTCACTGTTACTAGGGGCATAGTGGATTTGAATTCTAAAGGTGGCAGACTAACATGTTTGGGACGCATCAACTTAGTGAAATATGGAAGAGCTTTCATTATGACATAATACAATAAATTAAGACTTCCTTTTTTTGCAACGTTCAGAACACCCAAGATTCTGCCACTGAAATTTGGCAGCAAACTATTAAATTCTGACTGTCTTTGTTTTTTTCCGTTTCCTGGCTATTCAATTTTTTCCTGGGTATTTGGTTCTTTTTCCTAAATAATACAGCAAGTAAAGTAAGCCTTGTGCTTCTAACACTTAAGGTTTTTATTTTAGATTCTTGTTATACTTTGCTCTCTTGTAGGTTCTGGCATGTAATACTTAAAATTGTTCTAGAGTAACAAATATTTAATATGGAAATTTCAAATTACTTTCATTTGCAATGTCTTATGACTGGTAGCATATATTGTATAAAATAATACACCAAGATCGTCATTCAGTCTCTAGCTAAGATACTAATTTTGAATTAAGTATTGAAGGAATATTTTAACTCTGCTAAACAAACCTCCTAATTTTAGTTGGGTAATTGCAGCATTTTAGTTCTCATAGTATTTCTATATTCACTAATGAATATGCATTTTACATATTCTTGAAATGTATGAGACCTCTGTGGGAGGGTCCTTCAAACTGACCATGATGTAAGACCTTTGATTCAAAAGGAAAGCCTCCCCTGAAGTGGCATGGATCGTTGCCTAGTAAAAGTAGGAAGCCATTCATGGCGGCAGTTGATGCTCCAGTTTTAATTATGTAGAACTGAAAAGTCCTATTTTCTGTTTAATTTATCACACCGGCAATTTGAACCTGAGAGAAAATATTTCATAAATAAGATCTTACTTTTCTCTTAGAGTAAGTATTTGCATTTTTGTCGTCTGGTAATGGCTCAAGCGTGCTTTTGAAAAAACTGAACATGTTATTATTGGTAGGACGGTTGCTGATAAAACAAATAAACTGGAGTCGACAGTTGAGGTGTATCGCAAAAAGTTGGAAGACCTGAATGACTTTCGGAGACAGGTGAAAATACTTCAGGAAACAAACATGATGTATATGCATAATACGGTTAGCCTAGAAGAAGAATTAAAAAAAGCAAATGCAGCCCGTGCACAGTTGGAAACTTACAAAAGGCAGGTAAGAAATCTTGTTTAAATTACTGTGTTTTCTTCATACTATTTCAGTCGAATAAAGTCTTAACTTTTAGGTCTAAAAAAGCTGAGAATGAAAAGTGACTTCCTTCTTATGTTGTCCTTGCAAACATTTTTATTGTTTATATCAACAGTACTTCACTTATATTTTGTTTGAAATGAGTAAGATAACCTTATTGGTAGATTTAGCCTTACCAGTTACATTGGCATGTCTTCAAGTGTGCAGTTAGTTGGATTAAGAGTAGAATCGTAAAAAATAGTGCCATAATTCTACTGAATCTGTTGATCTGAATTTCTAAGCATTAAATGATGTATGCTAAAATGAAATGCTTCAGAACAACCGGTAGTCTTTGACTTACATCCACAATTGAGCCCAAAATTTCTGTTGCTAAACAGGGATATTTGTTAAGTGAATTATGCCCCATTTTCACAGTTGTTTCACCATTGCCGTTATTAAGTTAGTAACATGGTTATGAAGTGACTCTGGCTTCCCCATAGACTTTGCTTGTCAGAAGGTTGCAAAAAGTGATCACATGACCTTGGGACACAGCAATGATCATAAATATAAATTAGTTGTCAAGCATCCAAATTTTGATGATGTTACCATGAGGATGCTACAATGGTTATAAGTGTGAAAAATGGTCATAAGTCACTCTTTTCAGTACCATAGTAACGGCGAATGGTCACTAAATGAACTGTTATAAGCCAATGACTACTTGTAGGGGATATATTCCATTTAACTGGGGAAAAACCGATTTCCAGCTAATGCTGAAGAGATCACAGGTTTTCACGAAGATAATGAAATCCAATATTACAGAAGAATTTATTTCAAATTACCAAGTTCGGAAACCTTTATTGCTTTTCTTTTTAAACCAGATCCAGGAAGTTCATAACAAGCTCTCCGAAGAATCCAAAAGAGCAGATGCACTAGCTTTTGAAATGAAACAATTAGAAGAGAAGCACGAGACATTAATTAAAGAGAAAGAGGTGAGGTTTCTACTAATGTGGTGGAAATACACTTTTCAAAATATTGGGAGGACAAGATATCTATGTGGATGGTGCGGAGGAAGTTGGTTACTTAGAATGTTGAGTCTTGGAAAATCTGCAATGTAATGCTAAGTTTTTTTAGGCCAGGGGTGTCGAACTCGATCGCGTTGCGGGTCGGAACGTGACGTATCGCAATGTTTTTTGCCTTTGTAGAGCCGGGGTGGGCGTGACCTCCACGGACTGTATTCAACCGCCAGTTTGACTGTTTTAGGCCATCATAATTGTTACCATCCATTATGAAAACTAGTTTATTCTTTTTGAGAATGATGTTCTATGTTCTATAACAGAATCATGTTCTGTTATTAGGAGCTACTCTGGGATCTCATATTCAGGTGGAGAAGCAATTTGTCAGGCCTACAACCATATTTTTCTCATACAATATTAACATAAGTATTTTGATATGCATCTACCATTATCAAATCACTTTTTTATTTTCAGAGATTGATAATTCAGCGTGATGCATTGAAAGAGACCAATGAAGAGCTCAGGTATTCACAAATGCAGCAGGATCATATGAACCAAACAGGTACATAAAAAATATTTAGGATCATTTTTGCTTAGACTCCATGGAAAGTAGCCTTATGATTTTGTTTTATGCTATCAGGTGCATCTACTATGAAAAGCCATGAAAATCTTGCTGCTGAAATTCTGCCTGTTGAATTTAGGTAAGAGAAGTAAACACATGTAAAATGAATATAAGACGCCCCTTAGTTTTTGGGGAGAAAAATAAGGAAAAACACGTAGCTACCAGGTATTCATCTGGCTAGCGTCCTTAGTCTGGTCAGCTTTAGCACATTATTTTATCCCCTGGTTAGGACTGAAAAAAAAGCTTCTAAAGCACAGCTGATAGAGAGAAGCAATAAACAAAGCAAACAAAGCCCGGAAGATCGTTAGCACCTCGTTAGAGCTGAAAAAAAGCTTCTTAGGAGGGAGTAGCAATGAAAAAAGTCTGCAAAGACTTAGGGCTGGGAAAAAAAGCTTTGGAGGGAATAGCAATGAAAAAAGCTTACAAAGATCACTTCACTTGCCTCGTTAGGTCTGAAAAAAGCTTTGAAAAAGCTACATTCGGAGTATAAGACGCACCCAAATTATCAGCCTCTTTTAGGGGGGAGGGGAAGTGTGTCTTATACTGTGAAAAATAAGATATATATAGAGCTAACCTAATTCTGCAAGGCCAAAGCTTCATAACTACTATACAAATCTTGGGTAATTTCACCTTTCTGCTAAAATCTGGCAGAGGGTTACTATTCTGATATTTCCAAGCACTGATGGATTTTTTTAAAAAAGGATCCTTTTTTCAAATGTACATAGAAGAATATTTGGCTGACTCTCATGAATCAAAATACCTTTTCATCCAAAGAGATTACTTGAAAAATAAATAACAGCCGATAATGGCATCCCTCTAAGGACATGGTTGACAAGGACATTTTAAGGCAATAAGACCACAACAATCAATCTTTGAATATGAATCCTGGACCAAAAATCCGGACAGATAAAAGGATTTTTTTTTCCAAAACACAACTATAGAATTCCCTGCCTTGAGATAAAGTGTGGCTCGTAGCTTTCCTGGTTTCATAGACAGTTGGCCCAATTTATCAAAGTTAAGATGATCAGTGTATAGCAGCTTTCATGGCACTGTGACTGCCTCTTAAAGCCATCTCCTGGGAGAACAGTGGGGTTCCTTGTGCAGCTGGTTGGCCACTGTGAAATCATGATTGCTGGATTATATGGGCCAGTTATCCAATTCAGAAACACAATTCTTTCCTTAAAGCATCAAATACTGCTTCCTTCTGGAGAATTATAATCAAGATGAAACTCTCTGAAAATTATTCAAACTATCAGGGATGGATTTATCTCTGATATGCTATTGCTGTATAGTATTAACCAAACTTGTAGAAATACAGTAGTGCTCAACAAGCTAACGTTAGACATCCCTTTCCTTTGATTTCTAAGAACAGAGGAATTTAGAAAAACATATCTGAACAGCAAATTATTTTTTAAAGAGTGCATCCACGTTTCCAATACTGTTCAAGAAACCCTCACGTGAATTCAACTAAACCAAAGTACAGCTGTTCTGTACCTGTGTTTTGAAGCAAATAAACAAATTAGTTCAGGGGTGGACTTAATTTTTTTTATCAAGGGGTTCTCTGCCCGGTTGCTGGGTGGGCATGGCCATGGTGGGCTGGCCTAGTCAGCCTCCTGCACCATGGTGGGGGGGGGTGTTTTTGCCCTCCCCGGGATCTGGAGGCTTTCTTCGAGCCTCCGTGAGGGAGAAAACAGCCACCCCAGGCTCCGGAGGCCTTCTGGACTTCCCAAACTTCCAGTAGGCCCATTTTTCGCCCTCCCCGAGCCTCTGTGCACATCCTGCACTTACCTGCATGTTATGTATGATGTATGTTATTGATTAGCCAAACTTTAAGTGTGTGTACTGTACACATACATTAGTTTTACAAGATTTCAGAACCACCTGTTTCAGAAGAGCATTAAACCCAATTTTAAAACTAGCCTCCTAAATAACTGACATGCACTGAGGGGTGATATAGAATTTTTGACAGACAACTGCCTATCCCAATATCTGGCAGCTCAACTCCACAACCTGATATTTCATGGAATGGAGGTACTGGAATGGAGGTACTGGATCTCAAACTACAGTCGTCAGATCATTTTGGTTTGAATGCAGAAGATTTATCAGGTGGTCTGCCTTCCATATTCCTCTGCCAGATCTTTCTCACTGCCTCAACTCCTGTCACTGTCAGACAGCTGGCTAAACCCAAGCCATTCACTGTCTTGGTCCCATATCCAGTCAATTGGCCAAATCAGAGGCAGGGTTCTTTGTTATTGCATCACAAAAATTAATCATTGGCTGAAAACCAGTTCATTGAAGAATATAAGAGATAATATAACCAGCAACTAACATTCAGAAACAACAATAATGAAAAGATTTCAAGTGTGTTTAACTACAGTGAGTCCACATGAATGAACCAAGTGGAACTGTGATCTCATACATTCAACTCAAAAACCAAAAGTGCAAATTTGATTTTAAAAAAACACCTCATATTTTAACATGAAATTTCACTAGACTAGCTTGTTTTCTGATAATTGCTAATTGCCAATTATCAGTCAAGAGCACACTGATTGCACCCATTGATGTTAATCTAATTTTTGCTGGCCAGAAACAATACATGTATGTGTACCAGGAATCCTTCAATGTTCTCAAAGGAATGGATTGGAAAGCAAAAGCCAATTGGAAAGCAAAAATATTTGCTGCCAAGGGTGGAGTTGCATTATTTATAACAAAAGTGGGTAAATGTACCATTACCCGTATGTAGCAAATATAGGAAGAGCAGGCAGGATGAGCTATTGAGAAAATTCCCCCATTCTTCTCATAGAAAATCCACACTGGGGAACTGATATTCTTATCCCTGAAAACCCAGAAGTGATATTTGGTTTGGTTACTACCAGTATTTTGTGAGATATGGTGTAGATTAGAAGAATTGTATACTGTAGGGATAAGCACTTCTAAAGGCACTTTCAGCAAGGTACAAACTTAACAGATTTATTTAGGAAATTTTTATGATTGTCAAATTTAAGGGTAGGATATATACAGTAATCTTAGAAAATTTTGTAGTTTTGTTCAGAAACAAATTCTTATCCTTTGGTTGTTTGTTGTCAGCATTCCTTCCATTATTCCCAAGTTTTTGCACCATCTCTTACAGCACTGCTTTTCAAACTTGACAACTTCAAGATGTGTGAGTTCCAATTTTCAGAATTCTCCAGTGTAGCTACCATACTAGCTTGTCTGGTTTCAAAAAAATACTGTAATAATTGCATGGCTGGGGAATTCTGGGAGTTGAAGTCCACACATCTTAAAATTGCCCAATTTGAAAACCACTATCTTACAGCACTGATGGAACGCCAGTGTGTATACATAAGGGAGGCTATTGCTACACTTGTGTATGCAGGCCACACTCTACATATTTCAGAAAACCGTTGACCCTCAAAAACAAAAATAGACCATTCAGTCTGGTCTGGCAACCAATCAGTGCATTTCTTGCACAGGTACAGGAGGGTCTGGGGTGGAACCCAACAGAGGGCATAAAAACTCAGGCACTCCCAGCAACCTTTCCTTTTGTGGTGGTCTCCAACATCAAGAACATGTGATTGCCTTTTCCCCAGGACCTCAAACCATGTGGTCCTGCTGTCCATCATTAAAACCATCTTTCTAAGCAGTCTCCATGTTTCCAATGTCTTCTTCCCCACTTGGAACAGAACCCAGATGGACATTTCCTCCAACACCATCAATCAAGAAACAGTCAAGAACTGCCAAATAAGATAAGAATAAACGGTCCAACCAACTGCCATTGAAGCAGTAGACGGAGACCATTTACACGGACAGGGCAAGCAATAGCACTGATGATATTACCTAGTTGGGTAATGAAATGTCTGCAAAAAAATAACCAAGATCAGAGAGCACCCAGAACCCCTCATTCTATTTTATTATTTATTTTCACAGAATCTTGCACGTTTGAAAGCACATTTCTCCTTCCTTGCCTCTACAATCCATCAATTGAGGGAGGGACGGTTTGCTATGCCCTCTCTCCTTCTATGGCCAGGGCTGCCCTTATCCAGCCTTGACTGGTTCTTGAGCTGTGGCTCTTCCTTCTGTCTCCCAAGGTCATTTCCACATACCATCCCAGACTAAGAGCTCCTTCGGTCACCTGGTCATCCTAGCTGTTTTTGGATTGTAGTGCTCAGAATTTGGGGATTTACCAGCCTCAGCAGATCTGGAGGGCAGCAGCTGGAACCGGAGTTGAATCAAGAGCATGGAGAACATTCTAGAGGCTGTTCTGTGAAATATGGGGAGGATTGGCAAGGGGGCGGAATGGGGCCAGTCCAGAAATGTATTAATAAGTCAGCATTTGCATATCACACATGGACTATCAATATATATTAACACTTCTTACCTAAAATGGTAAAACTCATATCTTGTCTTTTTATGTACACTGAGAGCATAATATGCACCAAAGACAAATTCCTTGTGTGTCCAATCACACTTGGCTAATAAAGAATTCTATTCTATTCTATTCTACAGATTAAAATATAAATGTTAAAAAGATCTGTTTAAATACCAATGTCTAGGCCATCTAACCATTAAAGCACAGCGTCTTATATATTTTTAAAAATCAGATACTAGACAGGTAGTCCTCAACTTACGACCACAATCGAGCCCAACATTTATGTTGCTAAGTGAGGGATTTCTTACGTGGGTTTTGCCCCATTCTATGACTTTTCTTGCCACATTTCTGAAGGTGAATCGCTGCAGTTGTTAAATGAATCGCCCGGTTGTTAAGTGAATCTGGCTTCCCTATTGACTTTTGCTGGTCAGAAGATCGCAAAAGGGGACCATGTGAGCACGAGACACTGCAACCGTCATAAATGTGAGTCAGTTGCCAGGCATTACATGACCATGAGGATGCTGCAGTGATCATAATGTGGAAAAGGGTCATAAATCACCTTTTTTCAGTGCCGTTATAACTTTGAACAGTCCCTAAAATGAACTCTTGCACGTTGAGGATTACCTGTACTAGGTAGGAATAGAAATGATTTCATACACCTTTTTTTTTTAAAGTCCCATCGTCTTGATTATCCTGGTCATCCTCTGTCCCCTTGACAATTGCAATTGGATGGTAACCTCTACGGGTCCTTTGCAGGAGGGAGTCCCAAGGTTTCCGTGGGGGCTGGGCGCCCTGCAACCACATCCTGCCCTGTGCCAGCCTGAAGACCTCAAATCAGCTCCTGGGATTGGCATGCCAGGAATTTTAGGAGCTGTAAACCCCACAGACATCTTGGTTGGGAAAGCTGGTCTGGACCGAGTCCATTTCTTGGACTGTATAAGTCCTTCCTTGCTGAGCCCTGGGCTTCCCTTGACCCAGGGCCCCTGGCAGAGAGCTCTTCCTGCTTACGGAGGATTAAAACCTGTCCTGGGATGACTGGTTTTCACCTGAACTTAAAAGCATCTCCAAGCACCCCTTCCAAATTCCCCCAAAGGCCTTATCTCCTCTAAGCTGCCCTTTTATCAAGCAGAGCTCCAGAGGCGCTTCCTATCTCTTCTCTTCTCATTACAGATGCTACCTTTGAGACTGGCTAGCATCCCCCTGGGCTTAATTAGGATATCTGGCCTCTGGGTTTTTCAGGACAGGCATTCCTGAAATAAAGCAATCCTGTTCTTTCCTTTAAATGGGGGGGGAGGGGAGAGAAGCAGAATGAGGCTGCCCTCGCATCCTGGACATCGATTGTTTCAACTCCTACCCTCAAAACAACGCTATGGAGCACTGCACACCAAGACAACTAGGCACAAGGACAGTTTTTCCCCGAACGCCATCACTCAGCTAAACAAATAATTCCCTCAACACTGTCAAACTATTTACTAAGACTGCATTACTATTACTATTAATCTTCTGATTGTTCCTATCATCCATCTCCTCCCACTTACGACTGCAGGACTGTAACTTGTTGCTTGTATCCTATGACTTCTTATTGA
>JANHFT010004558.1:11074-27274 GCA_032467955.1 Pseudoxenodon macrops | reverse complement strand
GATAATAAGGCCAAGGCCATATTTCGGGGTTCAAAAGAAAATAAGACCCTGTCTTATTTTCGGGGAAACACGGTAGTTCTCTATTCCATACTTAAGTTTCCTAATTTAGTTAACTATGTGGCAGTATCTTAATTAATCTTTTTTCTTCCATTCAAATGGAATTCAACATTTGAAATGTTGTTCAAATGTGTCTGATTCTTGGAGATTGCCCGGACAAATACTTGAAGTTTTCTTGGCAAGATTTTTCAGGAATGATTTGCTTCTTAGGGCTGAGAAAAAGTAACTGAATCAAAGTCACCCAGCTGGCTTCGTGCCCAAGGCGGGACTAGAACTCACACTCCTGATTTCAAGCCTGACTTGCAACAAAATGACTTGCAATTGTTCCTTGTGATCTAAAACAATTAAACAAATAAAGAAACACACTCAAACCCACAACATTAGCTTACTCTGCTTTTCCAGGAAAGGTTTATCTCATCCTGGAAAAAGGAAATAGAATAAAATCTATGGCACTCTGGATTTTTACTTCAATCACTGATAGCTATATCAAAAGGATATATGCATTATATCCATTCCATTTAGATGAAGGATTAATAAGAAATGTTTAATCCCTTCAAACTACCATATGTCATAAACATCACATATGATAGGCATTAGAAAGCTTTTTCTCAGCAAGACTGAACCCGTAAAAGCAAGAAAAGCAGAGCAAATTTGTTGATGTAAATTAAAGGAAATAGAATCAATAAACTAGAGCTATAGGCTAGACTGGGAAGCTGGAAAAAAACATTCTGGAAAAAAGAATAGTCGCAGTACAAAATTGTCCCAAACATTTTTTAATAAAAATAGCTTGTTCAGTTAGAGTGGCAAATTTTAGCCTAGTTGATCAATGTAATTGTTGCATATGTTATTTCTGAGTTGATCTTGCAAGTAGATAAGAATCATTGTAAACATATATGTTCTTTCTGTAGGTCATAAAAACTTTAGATCCCAAATTAAAACCGGCATCTGCTGAAATAATGTCGCTAAGAAAACTGTTGGCAGAGAAAGACAAAAGAATTGAAACACTTGAGGTATTTTATTCATTTATTCAATTTATATGCTGCCTATCTTACCATCAGGCAACTGTGTTTTTATATATTTATTAAATGCATACTTGATTTCTGGCCATGTGAGCATTTAAGGGAATTTGTGACAATAGAACAAACTAGAAAACTAATCAATAAAATTAAAAGCAATTTTCGTATGTTTTCCTTCATTGCTGGCTGGGGAATTCTGGGAGTTGAAGTCCACACCTTTTACAATTGCCCAGATTGAGACACATTGGTAATGAACTAAGAGCTAAAATAAAAAAAAATGGTAAAATTAGACCAGAAGAAATGTGATTAAAATCTTGGTTTGTTATTGAAGATAACATAAAACAGTAAAACTTTCATCTTTTATTTTTGAGGCTTATGTGTTGCTTTACAGAATTATGCATATAATCATTTTGTTGCTTTGAATGTCATATAATTTCTTCTACTTATGTTATACTTTTTACAAATTCATTTTAGGGTCAGTGTAAATCAGCCAGGATTCAGGAGCATGAAGAAAAGTTAATTGTATCTGCATGGTATAACCAGGTGAGTTACTGTATTTGTGCACATGGGAAAGTTTTTAGTGAACATGGGTGAA
This sequence comes from Pseudoxenodon macrops, assembly GCA_032467955.1. Taxonomy (NCBI): domain Eukaryota; kingdom Metazoa; phylum Chordata; class Lepidosauria; order Squamata; family Pseudoxenodontidae; genus Pseudoxenodon; species Pseudoxenodon macrops. Next base: position 25,606 of record JANHFT010004558.1, on the reverse strand, counting down.
ATCCAAATATATTCTACTGGTGGAGGCAGCTTCCTGTGACATATTTTGTAATCCACATACTGCAGTCCTCATGCGCCCCCAAAATACGATTTCCTAACCTTGTGCAGCAAATTATAAGGAGCTACCGGAAGCCACGGGGTGGGGGAGCATTTAAGTATTCAAGCACAATTCTGTCCATGTGCAGCACTGGATTTTATTCTTAAGATTTTCAGAATCAAATAGACAGATCTGATACGATTAAAATGTATTGAAATGATAATTTTTCTCTGGAATTTTTGTGACTACTTGCAGTTTATTTTTCTTTGAAGAGCTCCATACTAAATCATGTTGTGTTTTATTTGGTTCTATGTGTGCTCTACAACAGGAATCTCCAAACTTGGGAGCTTTAAGACTTGTGGTCTACAACTCCCAGCCATGCTAGAGAATTCTGGGAGTTGAAGTCCACAAGTCTTAAAGTGCAAGTCTTAGACTCCTGCTCTATAGAATTAGTCATAGATCCCTCTGGGAGGTCCTAGTTTTTGAGTGACACAATAGCATAATTGCCTTTGATTTCCTCCTAAGTAAAAGTCTTAATTTTTATTTAACATTTTACTTGATTTTTAACGTTATTCATCTTCTCAGCTATTCTTGACCTCAGTATTGTTGTTTGTTCTCCCATAGTAGATACTAAGCATTCAACTTAATAGCTTTTAGGCCTCTAAGTCTCCTGTAAAAGTGTGTGTGTGAGTGAGTGAGTGAGTGAGTGTGTGAAATAACATAAAAAATGTGCTACCTATTTTGTTGACAAAGTGGTGGTGTGATCTAAAATGGGCTGGATGCCACGACTTGTGAGTTTTATACACTGTCCATTCCTGCAGTGCTAGAATCTATAATTTGTCATATATTTTTCAGTAGCCATATTCCAAATGTAATACTGAGCTGTTTCTGGAAATTATTCCAGGATTAACGTCCATAATTTGTGGATCAGTTGTATAGAATATTATCTGTGCATGTTTAATGCCTGTTTACTATGTCAGATATTAAATATATCTTCTCAATAAGCCAGGGAAAACAAGAAAATAATGTATGCGTGAATAATTTAGCAATGCAGTAGAAATCAGCCATCATAAGTATTAGCTTTGAGATTGAATGAAGAGCATCATGGATTTAAGTAGTTTCTTCTGTTTCCTTCCAGAGTTTAGCATTTCATAAACTAGGAATGGAATCCAGACTTCTCAGTGGGAATACCGTCTACAGGGATGGTCATTCGTACCCACCTGCACAGTCTTTCCTTGCTCAGCAACGGCGACTGACCAACAGCCGAAGGAATCTCTCTGTTAAACCACCACCTACATCGTCAGATTAGGACATAGAAGATGGTCTACCCTAAAGTGTCCTTAATTTATTTTATTATTCCTGTTTTAAAATGCCAGACAAAGAATAAACTATGATGCAGGACATCAGCTGTTTTACAAATGGGATCAATTTGCTGCTAAATCTAATTTAGCCAGATGATAAGGAACAAGATACCTTTTAATGTTTCCTTTGGGATTCTAAAAAGATTGGGGATATGTTTAAAAGCACAGTTCTTAAAAGGAATTATATTTGTTGTCATTCTATATTGTACTGTATATAAAGATGTGTAAACTCATCGTATTTAAAGTTATACTTAAAAATTCTCACTCCAGGTTAATTACTGGCTTTAATAAGAATATTTTTCATTTAGTGATATGTCTACAGAGTTCTTTTTCTTTAAAGTTAGTTTATTCTTTAATAAGAATGAGTTTCATTAGTAATGGGTGTACACAGTTCTTTTTATTTAATATTAGTTTATTATTTAAATAACAACACTGAAACTAGAAAATTCATGAATAGTCTTCAAAATTCATGGCAAGCAGTTCCTCCCATATTCCCAAAAGTAGAGTGAAATAATTAATTTAATCAGTTAAGCTGTAATCCTATTGAGTTCACCTCAAGTCTTTCTTCCATTCAGCAAAATGTAATTAGATTTAGAATAACTTCATTATTATTTTATTACGTAAATTGTTTTTTTCTTAATAGTTGAGTTTATTTTGGAGGCTAGTTTCTAAAAACCATGACACAAATACTGATCAAGATAAGAGGAGGAACTTCAAACACATGAGTGTTTACTGAAGGGATGAAATGTACGTTTGCTTTCAAAAACTTTAAAATTTCCATTTAAAGGAAATGCACATATTCAAATTAAACACAATGTAAGAGGTTGAAATTATTCCATTTGAAATTGAACGATAATGCAATACAATCTTGAACTCATACACCTCAAGTAAAATGAAGCCCATAAGATGGGATTTTTTTAATAATGTTTTTTTGTATTGTGGGACACCAAATTTATAATTGAAATTGTAGTGATAGTTTTACTATTTTTGCATTTTAAAACTGGCTTGAGCAAAAGAACTTCATTATCAACTGATTTTGTGTAGATACAATATCACAAGCCTGACTGCAGGTGATCCTCACTATAATGAGGACTGGAATTTTTGTTGTTAAGTGATATAAAGTGCAATGTCATATGACTGTGCCACTTTATGGTGGTGGTTCCCACACTGGCTTTTCCATTGACTTTGCTTGTAAGAAGCCGGTAAGAAAGGTTTCATATTGTGATTACATGACTGCAGGATGCTGCAAAATCCAAGCCAGTTGCCGAGTGCCCATATTGTGATCATGTGACCACAAGGGCACTGCAATAACCGGGACTTCAAAGACTGGTTGTAACTGCCACTCATTTAGCACTGTTGCAAATTCTAGGGGTCACTGAATGAGTGGTCATTTGGAACATTTTTGTTTCATTTTAAACAGAATAAAATTTGATAGCATTTGCAACAGGTATCATGACTCAGGAATAAATCTTGATGAATTCAATGGCATTTATTTTCAAACAAATACCGGTACATATACAATTGCAAGTATATGTATTGTCAAAGAATCCCCCCCCCCCCTAGTTTATAGTTTTCAGCATTTTATAAGTCCGTTGATTGTCTCTTGGGTTTTGTTCTTTGGTTACATTCCATTTTCTTCTTTGGGATTTGATAGTTCTCAGAGGCTGTTTCATTCCTTGTACCTAGCCAACATGCACTAGATCACAATCTTGCTCAAATAAGTTTCAGTCACAGTAATGTGTGTTGTGGAGACAAAACATGACTACCATTGGTAAATAGAATTGTACCTGATTTCAAAAATGTAGAGAAATATTAAAAACCTGAAGTTCATCTTACTGGAGGCAAGAAACGTAAAATATTTATGACTGACTATCATCAAAAGCTGTTTGTGTTAATCAGTTGAGCTAGATAATGGTCTGATAGCTGTTTTGGCCAGTAGAGTTCTGCTGCTTAACTATTTCAGTTTGCAAATCTTTGTATTAAAGAACTAGTAAAACATAGCTTTTTAGTAGGTCAGCATTACATCTTTACTGTAACTTGATTCAAAAGCATAGTTTTATAAAAGCACACTCTTTTTTTTTTAATCCATGTAATAGAAAATTTGAGTTTATTAGCAGGAAAAAGTCCAAATTAGATGGCTCAGTAAATATAATTATTGCTGCCCCTAAAAATATTTCATTTTCTTTTGATATAAATGTTTCACCTCTTCATCTGCAATAGATCTAGAATATAATTCCTCAAGATAAATTCAAATATTTATGGATGGAAAAAATAGTTAACCAGCGCTCAGTTTTAATGGTAGCAATACTCTCAGTCATGTTAGCTTGTAATCCTAAACTAGTTTAATATTATCAAATGTCTGTGATTTTGTAGCTCTGTCTTCCTAATTGCTTCATTTTATAAGAATTGACATAAAAGGTGATACTTTTCAACTGCGATATTAGTGAAATTATTGCTGAAAATAATTAAATATGCATGTAGACTGTAAACTGTACAATATCCTATGCTGGATTGTCCAGCCTAGCAGAATGTGGGTGCCTCACACTTCGATATACATATGTGTTTCTCTCCACACTCAACAATAACAACTTTTAGGATATTACAGTTCATTCTTCTGAATATTGGGGATGATAAAATGTACCGGTAAGTCTGGGGACAGTCCTTTGGAATAACTCTTGGCAACTGAATTTGGAGTTGCCTTTTTGGTACAGCACTTATTTCAAAATATAAACTACCTCCTTTGAATAATCTAAATAACTGATCAAAGCAATCGAATTCAGAACTTTATACCTCTTTCTTAGTTAGCAAAACAAAAATGAAACCAATTGGAATATTTTTAAATTGATTCTACAAATTCACTCTTTTTAAATTAGTGAATGAATTGATTTTATGTCACTAGCACTATTTCCCATAATATAGAATATTTAACTGCGGTGGTACTTAGTTATGTGTTCCCTGTATTGATTATGTGACTATTTTCATTAGATTCCAAAATACATGCTGGTATACCTTATGCATTGATATTCTGGTTATATATACAATGGGTTATTTTACTTATATAAAGAGATTACATTTTTAAACAGAAATTTGCTTTTAGACTTCTATCTCATTTGACTAAAGCAGTTCTTAAAATCAATGAAAAGCTTAACTTAAAGGCTAATGTTTTTTATTAAGAGGAAATATGTTTTTATCCAGTAAGTATTTGCTTGGGACGACATACTTTTAAGCACTACTATTTTTTTCCCCTTTTAAGTAGTAAGTCTGAGATATTTTTAGTCAGACTTACCAGATTCTAACGTGTATGATACATGCTTGTGTCTGTGCAAGAAAATGAACTGTACAGAAATAATATAAAAATAATTTGCACTACTTTGTAAACATGGTTTTATTCTTCAAGATGTTTTATATTCCCATTAAAATTGACAATATTATGGTCTTTTATTATTTTATGTTGTACTTGTAACCAAATGTGTGTTGTCAAACCAAGTGCATAGTCCTAACAACTGTACCATACGTTTATCACAAATTTAATAAGTTCTCAAAGTCAAGAGGAAGAGGAGAGAAGATGATGACAAAAAAAGAAGAAAAGCAATGCTAATATATATATAAATCCCTCAGATTCTTTTAATGCATTTTCTAAAATTCAGTTGATTTATGAGGTAAAAGTTTGGGTCAATTGAATGTAATTGAATTGGACTTGTTGTTATTGCCTGAATGGATAAAAGTCACAAACATCCTGCTTAGGGTCATTGAAGCTACTGAGCCCTCCTGTCGTATCAAGGAGACAATCTCCTGGTACTAAGATCATCTAAAAAATATAATCATCTTTCTCCCTACCAAATTAAAAAGATACTCCTATCCCTATACCTCCCATGTGGTTAAATGTAAGGGACATATCGGAAAATAAATTAAAAACTAGACCCCAATTGGGACCATGTATGCCTAAAATTCACATGTTCATTCAAAGCTGCTGCCTAGATGTATGAATCTCAGTTTTGTTCTCTGCACTCAAATTATTTCTCTGCTATTCCAAAAGGAATTTCTAAACTAGAGAAATTCTTACCACAGAATAAAACGAGAAAATTCTAAACTATATTATTCTACAGCAGCATTGTGACCTCAACTACTTTTTCAAACTCAAGGCTTTGAACATGATTGTCAAAACTGAAAACAGGTTAGCACCCTTTTGAACTGGGAAATCCTCTAAGAGTACCGTAGTATGAGGTCCAAAACCATCAGTGGAATCAAAAAGCAAAGAAAATACCTCGCCCTCTCTCAACAAACAAAATGTAAAAGTCAAGTATGAAGATGCGTTGATGGAATCTTACAATATCAATTTTCTATTAACAAAAGGTGTACATCTGCATGAATAGTTTGTAGTTTAGCCATCTATCATATAATTTGATTTATCAAGAATCGTAAAATATTGTGCACTGGGACAAAAGTACCATAAAAGAGGCCACCAAGTTCCATATATTAGAAAGGTACGTTGTGCAACTAGAGGGTTAGTGTAATCCAGGGGTGTCAAACTCGCGTCATCATGGCGGTGTTGTGACATTGGGACTTTTCCCCCCTTCGCTAGACTGGGTGGGGCCGGGGCCGGCACGTGACGTGACACACCTGGTGTAATCACATCAAACTGATGTGCTGTATTACAGCATCAGAACAATCCACCAGTTTCAAGATACCTTTGAGCAGTCAGACCAGTTACTGCCCAGCAGGGGTGGGCAACTATGGCCCTTTTATGACCCGTAGAGTTCAACTCCCAGAAGTCCTGAAGCAGCATGGGAGTTGAAGTCCACAGGACATAAAAGGGCCATAGTTGCCTATTCCTGGGTTAGAGATATTGGCACAGGAAAATTAGCAAAGCATTTGGGAATGCTCAAGATTTGTATATGGGATTTATGTTGTTTTTTATTACTAATGGGAGAAAGTGGCTGCAGCTGCTATTTTATTACTGCCTTTGCTATGCTTTATGATGGGCTTCTTAATATACTGTTCCTTGCTAAGAACTAATTGTGGAACTAGGGATAGAAAAGCAGCATGCAGATTTAAACGAATGGATAAATTTTTAATTTTTCAATTTAGGCAATCTATTATAACAATTGTTGCTTCAGGATGAATGTTCTTTAGTGCAGCTGAGACATTAATCTCCAGAATTAACTAATAATATACTTTTAAGAATTTTATTCCCAATTTTTACAGACCCTTTGCTAAACAATGAACACAAAACTAAAAACTAAACCCCTGATATTCATCATGCCTCAGATTTAGGAACAGAAAGTAGTTTGAGACAAGAATTACAACTTTTTATTTAAAATGTTTATTGTCCCTGAATAATTTTGTCTTAAAAATGTAGATATTCACTAAACTGGAACAATTAGAATTGTTTCCTTAATGGAGACATCCTAAGGATGAGGATCCTATTTGTATGAAATAATGTAGCTAGGTTGAACTCCAGAATCCCCAAATAAAGGTGATGCAAAAGAACTGGACTCTCTAAATTTGCCAAACTTTTTACGACTTGTGAACTTCCACTCCCAGAATTCTGAGAGTGGAAATCCATAAATTTAGAAATTGTCAATTTTGGAGACTCCTACAATAGAACAACCAGGAAGCAAGTGGTGATGATTGAACAAGAAATCCAGAATCTGGGAGGACCTATTCCTGTAGGAGCTTACCAAGGCAGGCCATCGAAGCTGCCTTTATTTTATTATTTTTCTTTTTACTATTTTTCTTTTTATTTCTTTTATATTGTGTCTTTATGTCCTTGTGAGCTGACTTGAATCACCATGTACGAGTAGACGGCAATATAAAATTTCTAAGTAAATTTTAAAAAAAGCCATGCCAAAATTTTATCACTATATCCAATTTATGTTATCCTTTCCTAATTCAAAATAAAATATTATCCATAGTTTATTATGGCGTCTGTGATCCTCTCTGAGCTTGGTGGTTTTCCTGCAGATGTTTCTTTACCAAACTAGTAACATCATCAGTCCTAGAAGAGAGTTGAGTTTGTTATTTTTATATACTACTTACTTACCCTGTAAGTAAGAGTGGTCTTGGTAGTTTGTTGATTAGGCTGTTTACCAATACCATAAGTATCAGCTATTCTTGGAATATCTTCTATATCTGGGAAGAAATCTTTGAAAGCTGATTTTAATTGCAGAAGAAGCTGCAGTTAATCAGGATGTAAGTGAAAGATTTTTTTAACCCCATGTCTAATTCTGAAAAACACCAGCCCAATACACCCAACCAGAGTTTAAAAGCTAGACATGGACATGCTGACGGAGGGAACTCATTTCTTGTGAATTATAGGGCCTTTGTCACCTCTGTTAGCAAGCAATATGCTTTGTCAAAAGAACATGGGGCAGAAGGACTTCCCCAGTGCACTTTTTCTATCCTTCAGATCTTATTCCAAAGTTTTTCTTGAGATTTGAGTTTCAGTTTTCCAATGAACTGGTTGCTTGTCCCTATTTTTTCCTAAATAGATGTTTGGTCAAAATTTGATTATCTTAAGTAGTCTCTAAAATGTCCTTATTTTCTTGCATATAAGTGTAGCTCCTAGCACATTGTTTTTAATTCAATAGTCTTTAGGAAGTACTTTTTAAAGCTTTCTGAAAGTTAAATCATGCTACGTACTTAGGGTGCAGTTCTATGCATGTTTACGCAGTCGTAAATCTCACTGCGGTCAATGGACCTTACTCCCAGAGAAATGTGTACACTGGACTGCAGTCTTAGTTGTAAACAATTCTCATATTGCGGAATAAAATGTTGCTTTACAATGTGGAAGTAATGCCCCCTTGTGGTTTAAATCTGCACTTACGGCACTTTTGTCATGGAAACAATTGGTTGAATTTCTCCTATGTTATTTGTTACGTGTACCAAATTAATAATAAACATGATTATAGATAAGTACTAAAAATAAGGTACATTTCAACACAAAATAGCAAAGTGGTTACAAATTTTGATTTAAGACAATTGAATGTAATATTTTCTTTAAATCTAAACATATAAACTAAAGTAGGATTGTTTTCATACCAAAGGAAACTCAAGGCGTTTATCCATATGTGCTAAGAAAACAAACAAAACAGCTATCTTAATTTCTTGAAAATTTGGAATGAAGCAAAATGTGCCTGATTTGATAAACAGCTTACATATTTTTCTTGTGCTCTTATAGCCGCAAACCAACCAATGTTTTCTCATTTGAATTCAATGCTATCAAATCTAGACAGCATGCACTATTATTGCATGATAGCAAACAGGTAAAGAAAAAAGATAGCTGTTGTCCAGAGTCCTGAACCTTTACAGATATACTAGGTATGAAATCAGAATACAAATGCATAGCATTGAATAATTCATAAAAAGAAAGCATCTTGCTTAGTAATGACATGTAATTTATGGAGCAGTATTTCTCAATCTTGGCAACTTTAAAATGTGTGGACTTTCATTCCCAGGATTCCCCAGTCAGCCAGGGAGAGTAATGCACTTTCATTGTTTTGCTGCCTTTAGAGCTACATTGTCCATGCATTGTTGAGTGAAGAGGAAACTTCTCAAATGGATAGGAAGACATGCATCAAAAGAAAGGGCTGGGATGAGCATCACATCTCCATCCCACTATATATAAGACTCTCTGGTTACATGGGATACACACATCCAACAGTGCTCAGGTCAATTCTGCAAGGTTGTTTTACAAGAGACAGCTTAATCATTGACCATTTCAAGTTTTATTGTTGTTGTATCCGACCCATTGCGACCCCATGGACAACGTTCCTCCAGGCCTTCCTGTACTCTACCATCCTTTGGAATCCATTTAAGATCATGCCTACTGCTTCAGTGACTCCAGCCAGCCACCTCCTTCTCTGCCGTCCCCTTCTTCTTTTGCCCCCAAATCGTTCCCAGCATTAGGCTCTTCTCCAGTGAGTCCTTCCTTCTCATTTGGTGGCCAAAGTATTTGAGTTTTAAGTTAGACCTACCAAATCTGAGCTAAAAAAGCTAGCTGACCAGCAGATGGCAGTATAGTGGCTTTTGTTTGCTGCCATTTAATGGTTATCAGAAGTCTGGCAGTTCTGGTTTTGATAGCCCTACCCAGTCTGAGTCTAGAAGGATTGGATTTTTGCATTTTGCATTCATGGACTTCAAGTTCATTCTAAGCTAAGCCGGCATGAAAGATGAGAGTAGGCAGCATTCTTCTTGTGTGTATAACAGCCAGATTGGGGTTAAGATGCCATCCGTTCCAGCTACATAAAAGTCTAATTGGAGAGCCAGAGTTATTCAAGAGTTATTGCAAACATCTGCATAATATGTGATTATAAATGGTGTTCGCATAGTAAACTTTTAAAATAAGAGGCATCATCTTCAGTTTGTCAAGGCAAGAAAATTTATTCACCTTTCTTTCCAATGGGATTTCATTACAGCTTGAGATATTTCATTCCTGGCTTGTCCTGTATGTTTGATGGCAAACGGGGACGATATAATTCAAGAATAGCTTTGGTGTGGCTCTCAATCACACAATTTTATGCAAACTCCAGATTTGCAGATAATTTTCATTCTGGCACTAAGGAAAGAGGGAGGGAGGAATCCTGGATGCCAGTAAAAATGATTTTATTGGACCCCAGCTTGTTTTCAAAATTAATTCCTTTCTCAAGGGTACTCTAAAAGCAAAATAATACTGAAGAAAGCATTAATATATAAAAAGGCTGACAATGTGCATACAAAAATAATATTAAAATTAGCTATTCTCCCTGTGTATACTCTGGCTGATTCAGTAAGCGTCTGAAATAGGATTGCTTCCAGTCATTAATACAAACAAACATATTAATAAAAAAGCAAGTTCTATATTGTCTTAGTTTACTTACCATTGACAAGAAAATAATAAATGTTCTCTCTTCATTTAGCTACTTAGTTGCCCATCCTCCTTTTGCAAAATTTTAGTACCGGCAAACAACTTGGCTGAAAAGATTAGTCAGTTAATTTAGTAGCTAGTCAATTACCTGTTATGCCATCACTGGGGGGCCTATTGAGCAACAGTTGATGGATCTCAGTTCTTTGGTTCTGATTTAGGCCACCAAGCCAATGAAAAGAAAAGGTCCATTTCTTTCCAGCAGAAAAAAAAATCATAGAACAAAGCTGAGAGCACCAGCCATGCCCCCTCTCCCAAGAAGGGGCTAAACATCTGAAAGTGCCTCTGAATTTTGGTACCTGATTGGTATGTTGTTGTTTTTTATTTCACTGCAATTTCAAATGTTTCTCAGTTAATTAGAGGGAAGCCGCTATCTTCAACTATCCTTTGTAGGAAGTCCTCTCACGTACGGCCACAATTGAGCCTGACATTTCCATTGCTAAGCAAGATGGTTGTTAAGTGAATTTCCCCCTGTTTTGTGACTTTTCTTGCCCAGTTGTTAAATGAATCACTGCGGTTGTTAAGTCAGTTGTTTAAATCAGGGGTCAGCAACCTGTGGCTCTGGAGCTGCATGTGGCTCTTTCATCCGTCTACTGTGGCTCCCTGTCGCCGGCCATCCACAATTGATAGGGCTTTTGGTTAGGGCAGGTAGAGGAAAAAGGACGCCGTGCTAGGAGGAGACTCTATGGTGGGAGAACCAGACTTCCGGTCAGCTCCAGAATTGAACGGGGGGCTTCTGGTTCGGACCATTGTGGCTCTTTGAGCGTTTAAGGTTGCCAACCCATGGTTTAAGTGAATCTGCCTCCCCCATTGACTTTGTTTGTCAGGAGGTCACAAAAAGTGATCACATGTCACAGCAATGGTCATAAATACGAACCAGTTGCCAAGCATCCAAATTTTGATCATGTGACTATGAAGATACTACAATGGTTGTAAGTGTGAAAATAGTCATAAGTCACTTTTTTCAGTACCGTTGTAATTTTGAACAGTCATTAAACAAATGTCGTAAATCAAGAACTATCTCTACTTATATTTTTGCTTTGTACTCGGGTTATGTTTTGTTTTGTTTTGTTTTTGCCTTCAAGTCAGATTTTGCTACACGGACAAATCCTTGCAATTTTCAAGGCAGCATTTGCTATTGAGTTCTTCCCAGAGCTAAGTTGGAGCAACTGGCCAAGTCACCCCACGGCTTTCTGTGTTTAAAATAAAAATTAGAACTCAAGTTTCTGTGCTCCTAATCTAATTAACCATTAGACAAAAAATTTCTCTCATCTTCAACATTAGCACTGTCCAATACTAGTGGCATTGTTTACTGGAAATGACCACGAAATTGTGTCATTTTTTTTTAAAAAAAAGACACAATTACGGAGCCATATAGACACCGCTAATGTTCATGGCTTTACTTTCTGCCTTGTTTGCAGAGACCAGTTTGGAAGGGACCAAAACTGAGTAAATTTGAACCTGTTCATCTTTTGAACTTGTTCATCTTTTGGGGGTAGCCACTGAGAGCCGGGCAGATTAGCTTTTCTATATAGAGGCTCCATTATCTGTTTTGCAGTTTATTCAATGCAACGTTCGCTACCTGAGACATAATTGTAAATATTTCACATTTAGCTATCGGTGTGAAGCTGCAGGCTAAATTTATGAACGTGTCTTTCAAACATTGCAAGACATATTGCTGGGGGGAGGGGAGGGAAAAAAGAAAAGGAAAAAAACATCTTGCTGATATTTACTGAAAAGATGAGCTGAGCTTGCTTTTCAAAGCTCCATGGATTAATTAAAGCTAAAATGTCATTCATGTATATATCATATGCATTTTTCCAGGCACAGATGTCTGTCTGGTGCCAATATGCTGTTTATGTACTTATCTGTCTCAAGCACATGGCCATGGACATATGCCCTTCTGGCATGGGCACACCATGTAGCCGGAGACGCCTATTAGGCTGCTAATGAATCATCGGCATTAAAAAGGGACGGTTGACAGAGAAAACAGAATGTGGAACTTTTTTTAGGAACAACGTATCTTATTTTTCGAGCCATCTTTGAATTGCAAAACGGGAGGCAGGTGATTTGTGGGTACGCTTAACATCTGCAGGGCCTAAGTAGACGCCTGAAACGCAAGTGGACTTTTTGCATGTTTCAGAAGGGGTGTTTTTGGCACAGCAATTATTTTAAATCCTAACGCTGGTGATGAACAGGAGTGCGACGGCTGCTGAGGAATTCTGAACAGCCAGAGCAGATGTTTGGCTTATATCAACAGCAGGAGTTCTACATATTTGAAATGGGGAGGAGAATACTCCATATTCTTGGCACACAAGTAATATAAGTTGCCTCCGCTCTGTTTCTTCCCTGACCAGGGTCTGCACAGCTTTTGATTCAAACTCTGAGAGGAAATTTCAAGAGCTAAATTATTGGGCCATCTTGTACACTAGACATGGAGGCCTTAATATATTTGTTAGATGTATACTCCATCTTTTCTGCAACAGCTTGAGCCAGGATCAATTTACATGAAAATCCCCGTTTTATCTGAACCATATGGGTTGAGCTGGGAGAGAGTGAATGACTTGATGTCCTTCAGTGAGCTTCTGTGGCTGAGGGTTGGTATTTTCTCATTCCTAGGATGACACCTTAACCACTGCAAACTTTAAAGTGATTTTATTGATAGCGATGCTTCTAGGAACTATATTTTAGGATCTTGGGGAATAAAACAGTGAATATTATAAGCCCCAAATTCTTCTCAAACTTGCATTTTAATCAGAGCTGTTTAAATCAAGTAGTAGCATGACCAATTGTTCTTGATTGACGGCATATGCCATACACTGGTATCCCTGCCCCACAGTTTTTTACTTGTACAAAAAACTATGGCTGATAGAACAGATTAGATTGCTACACATGTTTTAATTTGAAAAAGAACCCATATTAGCCTTCCTGAAACTTTAGGAAGTCAGCATCAACTCATAATTGTCCCTGGCCAGACCTTAACCAGAGGAATTATAGGACTGACCTAAAATTATTTTTAATTTGATTATTTTAATCCTGAATTCAAATATATCTGTAAATTTATAGTAAGGTGTCACTCTCTCATACTCTGTGCCTAACCTATCCCCCAGTTTGGGAACATTCCTCATGAGGAACCAACTTCTTTCCTCTATTTTAGAAAACAAATAATTTCACTATTGGAATTCCTTTTTAAATTTTCTATTTGTAAACATATTGAACACAAGTGTCAGACTTCAAGAACAGATGGGAAAGCAGGATACACAGATGGAAAAATCTTCACTTCCTTTGAGGAGCGTTATGAAATCTAAACTACAGGGGAGGAATAGTTCACTCTTAAAATGTATAATACAACTATATCAGACATCTAACATGGTTAAAAAAAACAATATATTAAGACATTTATGTGCTACATAAACAGTTGTTTCTCAGGGCGTCAAGCGTTAACACATTTCCTAGTCCAGTACTGTATTAATACTTCATTGCTGTCACGTGGTAGCAAAGCCTTCCAAATTTTCCACAGTGCTATGAATTCTGGAAAATGGCCATACTCTTTTCAAGGCTTTCAGATCATCTTTAAAAGTATTCATATTAAAAAAATAAATTTGACCTTCAAGATGGACCCCGTTTTGTTGAGGTCCATTTCAAGGTCAAAGTTGTGGTAAACATCTTCATACTTGGATTTAGAAACCTTGAGCAAGGGCTCAGAAGACAATGAGTAATTTTCTCGTGCTAAGTGAATCTGGCTTCCCCATTGACTTTGCTTGTCAGAAGGTCGCAAATGGGGATCACATGACCACTGCAACTGTCATAAATATGAACCACTTATCAAGGATCCAAGTGTAATTACAGTACTTTTCAGAGTATAAAATACACCTCCCCCCCAACAGAGGGTGGAAATGTTGGTGCATCTTATGCACCGAATATAGCCATTTTGGCTTCCTGAAGCCCCACCCCTGCATCCCAAAACGGGGTGTGCATAAGGTTTGGGAGGCTTGCAGAGTGTTTCTGTGGACTGGAGGAAGGCAAACACTCCCCGATTTTTTGTGAAAAACGGGCAAAAAATGAGCCGTTTTTCACAAAAACAGGGTCGCTTTTGCCTTCCCCCAGCCCACAGAAGCAGTCTGCAGGCTTCCCAAACCCTCTGCACACTCCGTTTTTTGCGGGTGAAAAATGGGCCCGTTTTTACAAAAAATGGGGTGTGCAGAGGGTTTGGGATGTCTGCAGGCTGCTTCT
>JANHFT010004556.1:34399-50907 GCA_032467955.1 Pseudoxenodon macrops | reverse complement strand
AGTATATCTAGTTCTAGTGAAAAGAAAGACTAGGGGTGACATGATAGCAAAGTTTCAATATTCACAAAGAAAAGGGGGTCAACCTATTCTCAAAAGCACCAAAAGTCAGGACAAGAAACAGATGGAAACTAATCAAGGAGAGAACCAACCTAGAACTAAGAAGAAAGTTTCTAATAGTGACAATGATTCAGAAGATGTGGGTGCTCCATCAATGGAGGCTTTTAAGAAGAGTCTAGACAGTCACTTGTCTGGAATGGTATGGGGTCTCCTGCTGGAACAGGAGGTTGGATTAGAAAACCTCCAAGATCCCTTCCAACTCTGTTATTCTGTCATGATGTATTTATATAAAAAATGTAAATGGAAAATGGTAACGAAAATGATATGCCACTAAGCAGTGGTTTTGCACTGATATGCCTGTTTAGTATATTTATTGTGTTCTTAAACAGCACAATTAAAGGAATCAAAAAGAAACACCAAGGCAAAAGTAGAATATCCAATTTTGCAAGACAGATGGATATCCTGACTTTGCTAGTGGTATACTTCAAATGTAGGTTTTGCGTAGAAAGTTACATGATAGCATCCTTCAAGAATGCAACTCTTGAAAACCGAGAAGATACAATAGTCCATACACACAACAACATTGTTAATTTTGAACTCCAGGTTTTGTTCACACACTTCTTTCCCTGTACACACACACATTACTCCCTGGGTGTGTGGGACTATAATATCTATATACTGAAACATGAAAACATAAAACTGAGAATCTGAAGTTAAGAAGGGAAAGAGGAAATGGAATATGGATAGAGAATGGGGAAATCTTATGGTGCAATATCTTCCTTTTTCATTCTGATGCTGAATTGTCTTAATTCGTCAACTAGTGGTGGTTTGTGTGAAGTTTGTACTTTTTCTATTATACTGAGTTATGTCTGGAGACTAATCTGTAAACTCTAAAGCTCCAATTTAATGTTATATGGTTGTGATTTCAATTTTGTTGACAATATTACACTGTATTTTAAACTTGACCATCTCATATTAGGTGCATGCACTTTTCATTAAGAGTGCATGCACCTAATCTATTCATTACATATCATTAAGATAATTATCTTGTCAAATACCACTGCTTTTTTACTGAATGCCATTAAAAAAACTCTTCTGGGTATTTTCATACTATGTTTAATACTAGTGCTATAAAATGAATCTGCCTGCTTCTTAATGCAATCATATTCATGTTTGCAGAAGATACTTATGAAGAGGTAATCCAAATAGTATCGTTGTTCAAATATCTGATTGTATAGAAAACAAACATGTATAAAACCAATTAATCTATAAAATGTGGAACCATCAAACACTTAGAAGGAAATCCCAACCAAAATACAGTTCAGAATTTGAAATAATCAAATGGATCAATACTTTTAAGGTAGTAAAAATAATAATTTCACTATAATAATTTGAATATAGGGTGATTCTGTGGAAAAAAATAAATAGGATAAATTGAAATTATCATTTATCTTTGGGTCACTTAGTATAAAAGGTCCCTGGCATCTCATAAGAATATTAAGTTCAATTATTTTTCAAGAAAATCTACATTTCTCAGTACTCCTTCATCTAGTGTGCTATCATTATATATAGTTAAATAGCATGTGCTTCAATTTGCCATGTTCACCAAAGACACATGTTCTTATTACCAGCTTAAGACATATGTGAATGTTTGGCTCCTTTTATGTAAGGAATTAAAAATAACTGAAAATGCTCTTAAAAGAGGTTTATTTTATATCATGTGGAATATCTCCAAAAAGATATAAAATTTAATGCCCTTCATCATCCAAATATTCAACTGAACTATGAAATAATGTTTTGCATAAAACTTTTAAAAAGGAAAACAGCAGATACAATAATATGCTATCCAGCTCCCATGTTTACTTTGTGGTGGGAGAGGGTTTGACAAAGGCTGCTCCTTGTGCTCAGGTGAAGAATTCTCCTGTATTTAAACTTTATGTGAGCTAGTTGAAAAGCCATGGTGGTACAGTGGTTAAAATGCAGTATTGCAGGCTAATTCTGCTGACTGACAGTAGTTTGATCCTGACCGGCTCAAGGTTGACTCAGCCTTCCATACTTCTGAGGTCGATAAAATGAGGACCCAGATTGTTGGGGGCAGTATGCTGAATCTGTAATCTACTTAGGGAGTGATGTAAACCAGAGTTCGGACCGGTTAGCTAGAACTGGTAGCAGGAATTTCCCCCCACTTGCTGAACCAGCAATAATTGCTGACTGGACACGCCCCCTCCCAGTCGAGTGGAAGTTGCCTCAAAAATAACCCTCTGCGCATGTGCAGAGGGTTATTTTTGAAGCAATACCCAGATTCGACAGGGGCGCATGTGCGCAAAATGTACCTTCTGTCGCGACCTGAACTGGTAGGAAAGATAAGTAGAACCCACCCCTGCTGTAAACTACTATGCAGCACTATTTAAACCTAATCACTATTGCTATTATAATATAATGTAAATAAACTGTTTTGTTCGACTTGATTGATTTAAAAAGGAGAAATAAAAGACCTATTTGGATCATTTCTGAATATATGTGATGACAGATGAAAGATTCCCCAGCCACATCAGCTGTATTACTTGAAGTTCCCAGTAGAGACCATTTTACAATGAAAATTATGTGGCAAAATAACAATGGAAACATTTGCTTTAAACACAGTCATTGTTGTGGTTCACCAGCAGCCTGCGGAGCTAGTAGATGAGTCGGACAGTGGAGAGGAATATGGGTCAATTCTGGAATCCAAGGCGATGTGGGAGTTCTGTGCCAGAGCCTATGGGGTCTGATAGGAACGATGAAGAGGGACAGGGATTGCCAGTCCCTAATGCGCGGGTGCGCAGAGCTGCTAGAAGACAAGAGTAGTTGCAAAGGAAAAGGGCTACTCGGGAATAAGAGGTTGGACCCTCCCAGAAGACTTAAAAGAAGAGCTACCGGATGTATGAGTTGCAAGAAGCAACTCATTCGGAACTCGTTTGAAATCATCTCGCAGCTCCACATGTGACTCTGACATCTGGTTTGGTTTTGAATTTTCTTGCTTAGTTTTGAACTTTGTTTGACATTGCCCCATGGACTTATCTTGAAGGACTTACCTTGAAGGACTTATCTTGAAAGACTTTGACAGAGTCCCATAGGACTAATTGAGATAACTCTACCCAGGCTGGAAATGAATCCAATTTCCAACCACCGTAAATAAAAAGCTGAGAGTCAACTTGAATGTGAGATAAATTAATGAATATAAGGGAGCAGAAGGCTAGTAATATGTATTAGTCATCATAGTTATGCTTTCAAATACCAGTTGGTGAAAAACAGGAGCCACTGAGTATCACTGCCAGCATCTCTCTTTTTGACATCTCATAGGCATTTAAGAAAATGTCCCAGAAGCCTCTGGATATTCTTAAGCTTCCTTCTCCAACATCAAAACCAAGAGTCAAATAGCAGATTCCCCTCCTACCCAAGAGGCTGGTTCTTTCAATCTCAGTTGATTTTTAAAAATTTAATCCTACCAAACTGAGTCCAGCCAGGCTACCGGGGCATTCTGACCAAGATTTGTGCTGTGCCAAATTGAGATAACTCTGCCCAGGCTGAAAATAAATCGAATTTCGAGCCGCCGTAAATAAAAAAGAGGCTTTTAAAACACTGTTTGTTTGCCTTGCTGTAAACAAGAAGCCTAAGTCAGAACATTTTTCCTTCAAATTAATTGCGATATGATCTTGATTTAGAAAGTTAAAATGTATTTGCAGGCATAGAGCTGAACATGCAGAGATATGGCAGAGGTTCTACCTGGAAAAATAAAATAAAATAAAATATTAAAGGAAGCTGGGAGACCATGCTTCATTTTGACACAAAGAATTGTTTTGTTGTGTGTGGGAGGAGAATGACTGAAATCACTGGTGCAAAAGAGACTGCAATCTTTGAGGTGTTACATTCCATAATACTCTGAAATAGCAGCTAAAGGTGTCGTGTGGCATTAGGAACCCACGGTGAAAAAGCAAACTGAGTCACTTAAGGAAAACTAAAAGTATCAGCATTTCTTTAGGTACCACAGAAAGAGATATATGGCATTAAATTGGAAAAATAAAAATGTGAAAGTCAACATTTACCTTACTTGGCAATTTTACTTGCCAACAATAAAAGCTTCAAAGGTATGATGCCTCTTTTATTTCACCCCAACACTAATTGCCTTACCGTCGAAACTGGCTTTTAACTCCAGCAGCATTAGACTACAGTTTCCTTTGCTTTCTGTTATTTCAGTCAAAGTGGTTTTTAAAAGCTCTTGAAATCTTGGGGAAATAGCGGGCAGTACAAAATTGCTTTTTTCCCAAAGATCTAAAAACGTTTTATAGGAATCGTATCTTCTCCCAATTCCTAGAGATATGTCAAGAGAGAAACTTGTAACTTGCAAATTTACAATAAGCTAAAGTAATCTTAAATTAATCTTAGTGGTTTTTTTGAAAAAACACTTAGGAATATGCACATTTTACATGGGTGTAAAATATCATATGTTTTATTGAAACTTTATGAAGAGCTCTCAATTTTTATTTTGGAAGAAGTCTACAGAAATCTCTATATAAGCTCTGTATTTCCCTCAAAATTTCCGTTTTGGAGTCTTCATTTTATACAGCCTTTAATTTGTTTGGGTCAAGCATGTATAGTTGAGAACATATTGTTAGAGAAGATCCGATTATTCTGACAGCAATAAGAAGAGAGAATAGAATTGAGTACAGAAAGATGGCTCACCAAGGCTGACATTTACAAGATGTTCCCATGCAGGTCATCAACCAATCTTCAGAGGATGGGAAATTATGATAAATGATAAAACTGAAATCAGTTTTAAGATTTCTTTATTTTTGTCCTCAGGAGTCATAGAGAGACCTTCATCTTAAAAAGAGGAAAGCTTACATTTCTTCTGGGGGAAAAAAAAACATAGTAAAGTGTACACTGTAAATTTTGGGAATTACTGAATCACATAGTACAGGTAGTCCTCAACTTATGACCACAACTGAGCCCAACATTTCTTTACAACCTTCCTTGCCATTGCAGTCGTTAAGTTAGTAACCCAGTTATTAAGTGAATCTGGCTTCTCCATTGACTTGGTTTGTCAGAAGGTCAACAAAGATGGTTACAAAACCCCAAGACACTACAGCCGTCATACAGATGAGTCAGTTGTGGGGATGCTGCAATGGTCGTAAGTGTGAAAAATGGTCATAGGTCACACTAAGTGCCGTTTTAACTTTGGTCATTAAACAAATTGTTGTAAGTCGAAGATTACCTATATAAGAGTATCTTCAACATAGAGATATTTTAAAAAAAGCAACGACGATTTCCTTTCTCTCCTTTTGAGGGAATTTGTTTTGTAAGTATTAGATAACTTTATCTGAACAGCATCTTAATACCATCACTATTCTCTCCTTCCAGGCAAGGCATGTACAAAGGAAATGGTGGGACATTTGTCTTTGTTAGTTCCAGAAACTTAAGAACCCAATCCAATTTTACATTATTAGATCGTGGAGGATGAAGAGGATGAATCCAAGTGGACAAAAGCTGTTTTCCTCAACCTATAGTCCCTTTTTTGAGGTCTGTAGGAGATAATTAACTTGTTTTTCCTGCATTAACAACTGTCAAGCCAGCGTGAAGGGATGGGCTCTATAGACTTGGTTGGGTAGTTTAAGAGCATTTCTTGTTTTGAGCTTTCCATGAGCCCTTTCTAGGTTCTGTTGTTGGTTGTCAGATCCCAAGGAGAAGAAAGAAAGAGAAAAAGAGAGAGAGAGAGAGAGAGAGAGAGAGAGAGAGAGAGAGAGAGAGAGAGAGAGAGAGAGAGAGAGAGAGAGAGAGAGTGAGAGTATAGTGATTGGAAAATAATTGATTAAGCCTCTTCTGAACTCCTTCATTAACCCTGTTATTGGTAGTTAAAAAAAAGCTGTGATAAAATGATTCCCAGAAGATTAGAACTGTCACTCAAGGAGCTATAACCCCTTTGTTTCTATCTCCCTTACTTGATTGGAAAAAGTAATCAAACATTAGCTAACACCCTGACTATGTCCCTGAAAAATGAGCCTGAAGTTTTCAAAGTAACTTTAGAATCGATCTGGCTCACCTATAAGTCTCCAAAGTGGCCCATTTCAGTGAGAACTAAAGGCTTCATCCAATATGGATGCACACTTAGCTCTCCGTAATTTAATACAATGACTCTGAACTCATTTCATGGATCATTTGTGATTTGTGTGAAATTTGTATTTCCTCTATTATACTGAGCTACTACGTCTCAGGACTAATCTGTAAACTCTAAAGCTCCAATAATATATTGCTATATTGTTGGGATTTCAATTTTGTTGATAATATTGAAAGGCACTTTATTTTATTTTTTAAATAGTTTTTATTAAACATTTTCCAACTTTAAAACAAAGGGGGGGAAATAAAAATGTTCCAAAGCCAGGAAATTTTGGTTGAAAATTAAAGGATGGCTGGAAGAAATCATGGAACATAAGATAGAATTGAAACCAGAATTGTTTCTATTAGGAATATTAGATCTGAAAATTGGTAAAAATATTCAATACATAGTACTACACATACTAACTGCTGCCAGGATCGCCTTCGCACAAAACTGGAAACAAACAAATACTCCCTCAAATGAAAAGGTAATTAGGAAGATACTTGAGTGTGCAGAAATGGATAGAATGACCATGGTGTTAAAGGAAAGAGAATAATCAGATTATTATAAAATTTGGAGTAGAATGTATAAGTGGCTAGAGAACAGAAGCCAAAACAAGAAATAGGAGTTTTAAAACTATTCAATGTATACATGTATAACCAGTATTGTTATAATCGGTATTATATTATTATAATTGTTATAACCTATGGGAAGGCAAATGTAGAATAGTGAATTACAAAAGCAGAAAAGGCATGCTGATACGGAAAGCTGTAAAATTGTATTATATCGTTGTGTTTGCTTTTTTCTTTTTTTGAAAGGCACTTTAAACTCAGCCATTTTATATCAGGTGCATGCATTCTTTCTTCATTAATATAGTAATCTTGTCAAATACTACTGCTCTTTTATTTAATGTCATTTAAAAAAACACTCATCTGGCTATTTTTAACACAATGTTTAATATTAATACTACAAAATGCAATATAATTCTTAATGCAATAATTTCGATGTTTGCAGAAAACGCGTATGGAAAATTAATCTAAACAATATCATTGTTCAGATATCTGATTGCCTAGAAAACAAATGGACATAAAAGTAATTAAACTGTAAAACGTGGAGTCATCAAACACTTTGAAGGAAAGCAAAGTTCAGTATTTGAAATGATCAAATGGGTCAATGCATTTTATTCGAGGTACCAAAATGAATAATTTAGACTATAATTTGAACATTGGGTGATTCTGTGAAAACAAAATGGATAGAATGAACTGAAATGAACATTTGTCTTTAGACCACTCAGTATAAATGCTTCTTGGCATCACATATTTATTTCTCAAGAATATTTCTATTTCTCAGTACTTCTTCATCTGGTGTGTTATCATTACATATAATGAAATAGCATATACTTAAATTTGTCATGTTCACCAAAGGCATATATTCTTAATGTGAAATATACCCACAAAACATCTAAAATCTAATCTTTTTCATCCAAGGGAAGCATGAAATGATTCAACCTAGAAATAAGGAAACATTTCCTGACAGTGAGAACAATTATTCGGTGGAATAGCTTTTCTTCAGAAGTTGTGGGTGCTCCATCACTGGAGGTTTTGAAGAAGAAACTAGACAACAATTTGTCTGAAATGGTATAGGGTTTCCTGCTTGAGCAGGCAAGTGGGACTAGAAGACCTCCAAGGTCCATTCCAACTCTGTTATTCTGTCATGATGTACTTTTATAAAAAAATGCAAATGGAAAATGGTAATGAAAATGATATGCCACTAAGCATAACCATGAAATGCTATGATGCCGACGTAAAACATTACAGGTAATGCTCCTCAACACTCAACTACCAACTGAAGTCTCTTTCTTTCAAACTTAAAAAAATTAAAGACATTCAAAACTTAGGTTTAATCTAACTTTACAAAGATGTACTTTAGGATCTAGCTGATATGTTTTTTCCCCTCTTTCTCTGCTTATGTTGGATGTTATCTTTTGTCATTCCATGATGAACTAAGTACAATACACAATTATCATCATGACTTTGAACGTTCACTTGGAAATGTGGATATCATCCCAGAAAGACCTACAATCATGTCAGGAAATATCAATTAGGTTGTTGTCCAACACAGACTCTCCTCTCCCTTCCCACTCACCCTCCCCTCCATCTTCCAGGTTCTAATATCAACTTTCTGCCTGTCCCAAGCCTTTGTCTAAAAAAATCCATATTTGGGTCACTTTTAGCATTTTTGCTATTATTTTCAGAAAACATACAAAAATTGTCCTGCCTCCATACATAGATATTTTACTCTCAGGAAAAGTTTGAAGCAGTACTTAAGTACTGTGGCATTCGCAGAAAGTTTCTCTCATGAATGAAGGCAAAGGTTTGTCTCACATTGTGAGATCTCACACAGTTATAGTGTAAAAATATGTTAATAGGCACAAGCACCATAACACATGTTACAAACTAAAAGTTGAAACCCTTATTTGCACAGGATTATGTCATGGAGATATCTGATTTGATTCTGCATATATTTCTTCTCTCTTTTAAGAAGGAATATTATAATCTCTCCTGAGATCTTGGCATTTTACTGAGAAGGAAGCTTGATTACAATGCTTTCATAGACCAGAATACTTAGCTTCCTTTTCCGTGAAGAGGACACCCCTAATTTAGAATCCATCAGTAAGTGTTGGCAATCTAAATTATTCTTCCCAGTGTACATTATGTTATGCTTCAGAAGCACTTGGGAAGTCAAGCTGTAGTGGCTTTTGAACATTTTGCTATTTGCATTCTACACACTGTCAGTGCAAGTGGGAAATAAGCGGAGCTGGAAATTGTATCAGTTTGCAAACCGCTTCATGTTCTATTCAAATGTGCAGAGGTTTTCTGTCATTTCTTGCAAGACTCGGTCATGCAGAAGGAATGTAGAAAAAACGCTATGCAATTACTTTTCATATCTAGCTTTTGAAGCTGTTGCTGATGGGGTGATTGCTGTGGATTTCCTTTAAAACCCTTGCTAGAGTAGACAACACATACTGTTCCTCCTGATGCCCAAACACTTGTTGAAAAGGCCACATGACATGCATGCAAACAAGGCCTAAAAATGTGTTTACTCTTAGTTCAGATCTCCAGCTTGTTATTTAAAGGAAACATTACTCGACGAGGGATCTCTATGTAGCTGCCATACATGGCAGTATTAGAGAAAATTATTTCTCGTTATTTGTCATTCTTCGTTTTCCATTTTAATTAATCTTTTGTAGCAAGGCATGCTATTCATTTGTTTGTTTTTTATTTAACCTTTTCAGAAATCAAGCCTTGAAGCTGATGTCAGAATGATGTACTTAATATCTAACCTTTTTTTCTGTGAATCTTTTTTATGTTTGAAAGTGGAATTAAAAAAGACTGTTTAGAAATTATAGTCAATACAGACTGATGTGTGTTAACTGAAGAGTCCTCCAATCTTCTGCTCACAACATAATATCTTATGCCAACAGACTTGAAATTTTGGGATTAGACAATTTAGAACTACACCACATTCGGTCTGACTTAACCGTCATACATAAAAATGATCTGCTACAATGTCTTACCTGTCAATGACTGCTTCAGCTTCAACCACAATAATACACAAGCACAAAATAGATACAAACTTAAGGTAAACTGCTCCAAACTCGATTGCAGAAAATACGACTTCAGCAACAGAGTGGCCAATACCTGGAATGCAGTACCTGACTCTGTGGTTTCTTCCTCGAAACTTTAACCTTAGACTGTCTACATTGACCTCACCCCATTCCTAAGAGGTCTCTAAGGGGCGTGCATAAGCACACCAGTGTGCCTATCCTCCCTGTCCTAATGTTCCTTTCATGTATTCATAAACATGTTTATACTTGTATCTATTATCTAATACATGCTTGGCAAAAGAAATAAAGAAATAAAGCTAAGTGGCACCCAATGATGGGAGTATGCTACTACTGTGTTAGGGGCCTTGCCCCGGATATCAGTTGGTTTCCAGGTTTAAAGGGCTGTTTTTGACCTACCAACCCTTTATGGCTTGACAACTGGGTACCTGCAAGACCACTTTGTGTGTGTGTGTGTTTGTGTTCAGTGTTGACTCCTGACAACTGTCTGGAGTAGTCCCTGCAGTTTAGTTGACAATAGTTTGGAAGTAGTTTGAGTGGTGCGGTGGCCTAGAGGTGAAACTCTCGCCTCACAATCAAGACAATGTGAGTTCAATCCTAGGTAGAGGCAGATATTTCTCTCTCTGGGCACACAGAATATATCTGCTGAAAAAAAAATCTGCATTGCTGGCATTCGGCCAGTAAACACTCAGCTCCATTCAGTTGCCCACACTCTATCCTGCAAGGGATTATGGGGTCTTTAAAAGAGGATGAGTTTGGAAGTAGTTTGCCATCGCAAATTACTCCCTAGGGCTGAGAGAGAGTGACTGACCCAATGTCATCCAGCTGTCTTTGTGCCTAAAGTGGAAGCAGAACTAATCTTTTCCTGGTTTCTAGCCAGGTGTTTTAACTATTATACTAGACTGATTCTTGGAGGACCACTTATTCCAATCTGAATTGGCTCAATGGAGAAACTGCACTTCATTTTGAGTAGTTTGGGTTAAACGAGATTTGCTGAAGATAGGAAGTATTGCTTTTCAGTCTCCCAGTAGTGATCAGACTGATCTCTCTTCCTCCATCTTTGCATTTAGGAGGAGGATGAAAATTGAAATCTTCTGGATGTTTTTTTAACTAGCTAGGGACTATTAACCATCTTTCATCTTTGTTTTTTCTATATGGGCATTATTATACCCTGTATATATATATATTACTTATTATTACATCTACCTCAGGGGTGGGTTCTAATTTGCCCTGCTGCCGGTTTGCTGTCTCCTGCGCTGCGTGGGTGCGCACATGCGCAGTAGACAAAAAAAATCCAAAAATTTCCCCCCAAAAAAAGGCCAAAAACAAGATGGCGATGCATGCACAGTGCTAGAGAGACAACAAATTACATTTTGCTTATCAATAAGATGAAGTCATGAACAAATGCATAGTAGAACATGAACATTATTAGTCATGTTCTAGTCAGTGATATGATTTTATGTTAGCTTTCATATTTCCTGTTGCTATTTGTGATGGCCCCTTAAGACATTCATTAGAATACCCAGAGAACTCAAAGGAAACAGTGCATGCACAATTGCTCTAACTCTCTTGAACTTTCCTACATTCAAGAGAAATGTTATAAGGAAACCACACTCATGTTTACTTGAGCATGAATACAGATATCAGTGCAATTCAGTATTCCTGCTTTGACGGTTGAATCACATAGAAACTCATGCATGCATTCAAGCAAGTGGTTGTATAACAGTACTTTCCTTCATATCTCCTTTAACTTTGAGCTTGTCGAACTTAGCAGCAGTTTCCCATGCCTTGGTTATATCTTTTCTTGACTCCTGCAGTGCGCTTTAATGATGACTGCTAGGAAAGGTTCAGATATCAGATATTGCAGTTAATGGGGGGGAGGGAATAATCAAGGCTGATAACATGTTCCCATGGTGCCAATACAGATTGCATATTACTTAGCAGGCAGAGTTCAAATTTCTGATATTGACTTTTCAAGGCCTCACATGGATAGGGCCTCATTATCTCATTATTACTGCTCCAGCTATGAACTCATCCAGTTACTTAGATCAGGAAGACCAGGCCTTTTGTAGATCTTCCTGATCTTCAAATCAGAAGATAATATTGATATTTCAAAAATTAGTCTGAATTGTGGATGATATAATAAATCTCATGCTCGCATCCAGCACACTTGCAGAGCTCTGACTCTGATAAGCATTCCCCAACAAGTGGCAGTCAAACTGTGCATCCGAAGATGAAGGGTCTACCAAAAGTGCCCCACGAAAAGGAGATGAAAACAAACCTGATGGTCTGTTTAGTGGAGTTAATGGAGTGGAGTGGAGGAGAGGAGAGGAGGGGAGGGAAGAAAGATTGGGGGAAGAGAAGGAAGGAGAGAGAAGGAGAGAGGGGAAAGGAGAGAAGGAAGTGGATGGGAGGAGAGGAGTAGGAGAAAGGGAAGGAGAGGGAAGGAGAGAGGGGAAAGGAGAGAAGGAAGTGGATGGGAGGAGACGAGTAGGAGAAAGGGAAGGAGAGGGAAGCACAGAAGAGAGAGAAGGGAGAGGAGGAGAGAAAAAGGGAAGAGAGGGAACAGGGGTGGGTTCTGGATACTTTTGCTGCCGGTTCGCTCAGGATCGTGCGCTCTGTGTGTGTGTGTCTGAAGCGTGCGCGTGCATGCACATGCAACAAACAAAAACTAGCTTCTGTGCATGCACAGAAGCAAAATCCAAGATGGCAGCACCCACGGAGACACCGATGGGACTGGCTCCATGCTGTCATCACCAAGTTACTATTGTTCTATAGAACCGGTAGGAACTCACCTCTGAGAGGGAAGTAGAGAACAGAGAAGAGAAGGAAAGAGGGAAGAAGAGAGAAGGGAAGGGGAAAAGGGAAGGGAGGGAAGGAGAAGGAAGATGGAAAGAGATGGACTGTCATCATAAAATTGAGTGAAATATGGTGTATATGAGAAAGGAAAACAGATGGGTATTATTATTAATTTTTTACTTGATGGTTATATAACCGACACCATAATGGAAGACAATAGATGTTATATTATGATGGATGTTATCGCATATCTGTTTATAAGTTACTACATATTTGTTAATATATATATGACTATAATGATGATGTTTGTATGCTTACATGTTAACATCTTGGACACCTAGAGAACACACTGCTCAACATAGAAAGGACATGAATAATATAAAATAATAAAAAATATTTCCAAAAAAACCCCAGACCTGATGGGGGGAAAGGAGAATGTTCCAAAGGGCTGAAGAGGGAGCTCTGACTGTGGTCCTCGAGGTGGATGGAGGCAGAAGAGGCCATTGGCAAGATCTGGAATGGAAAAAAAGCAACAAGGAGCATGACTTGAGATCTGCATCCGAGCCAAAGAAATGTGAAGAGAACCCTGTCTCCAATTTCAGCTGTGCTAGCAAGTATGCTTTGTCAGTGGATGTTGATGGTGATGACGAAACAGAAGGAGAAGAGTATGCAGACTAAATTCTCCATCCCCCCCTCCATGTTGTCTCCTAACCGGTTGCCATCCAGGAACTTTTGGAGAGCAAAACCAAACCTTTATTCAGACAAGACAGAGAAACAAAAGCCTACAAGTCAATAAATAAATAAATAAATACATCTCATGCTTGCAGAAGGCTGTGGAAGATCAGCAAAAGGTTTAAGGAAAAGCACAACAAAAATTTTGAGGAACTAGTATTTCAGACCTTCAGAATACAGAAAATATTCTGGCTCTGGAGAGTTCTGATGCTCTGAACCTTTATAATTCTTTTGAGCTGTCAGCTAAGCGGAGGCTTAATTATGAAATGTTGGTTGTAAAGTTTCAGAAATGCTATATTTCTTAAAGTAACGAGGTAGCTGAGAGGTAAAATTTATATGCAAGTTGAGCTTGAAAGATGCAAGGTCAATGGAATGTTTTTTTCACCAATTGGAGGATAAAAGTTCACTTTCAGCTTTGAATAGTTGAGAAATTCTTAGCTGTTAAGTACTGGGAAAATGTAACTGTTAAATTGTTGTAAGTTACGCAAGTGAATATTATAAGACAGTAATTTGAGAGTGGTTGGGCCTCCAGAGATAAGTTGAACACGTAATGTGAGGGCTGAAGCTGACAAGTTATATAGCCAGGACAGACAGAAAATTTTGTATAAACAGGGAGGAAGTACATTCTATTCTCAATATTAATAAAAGAGACTTTGACTCAAAAAGGCAGGAGAAAAAGATTTAGAATGTGAATCTAAATCTCACTGTCTACAGGGCCAGCCAGAGCTGGGCTTCAAAAATTTCAGCAAAGGGTTCTCTGCCCAGTTGCTGGGTAGGCGTGGTCATGGTGGGTGCAGCCTACTCAGCCTTCTGCACCATGGCGGTGGGGGGATGTTTTCACCTTTCCCAGGCTCTGGAGGCTTTCCTCAAGCCTCTGGGAAGGCATAAACTGCCTCCCCTGGGCTCTGGAGGCCTTCCTGAAGCAGGAAACGGGCCTTCCGGAACTTCCAGGAGGCCCGTTTTTCCCTTTCCTGAGCCTCCACGCATTTTGAGGTTCTCTGAACCGGCCATAACATTAGCTACAGGTTCTCCCGAACCTAGACAAACCCGTAGCAGCCACCTCTGGGGCCTTCTAATAAATATATAAGAACCACCTCTGACAGCTCCATTGCCACTGCTACGTTACCAACTGTCAAACATCTTATTGGCCCTCTAAGCACTGTGGTTCAGTTCTATTCTTAATGAATTTTCAAAATGCTAGAAAATTTAAAATTAACAATTGCCTTTCCCAAGCTGGTATAAGCCAATCCAGTACACTATTGCATAAGGTTCAATTTCTGGATTCTTCTGCAAATATGTAACTTTTCTTTCTGGCCTGCAGTAAAGCAGTATAACTAGGGCTATTAAGTGTTTTTGTATCATTGTGTAGTTTATGAAAGAATAAAGATTTGTAGCTGAACAAGGCCTGGGAAGAGTTTTCAATTTTTTTTTCAAAAAAAGGAAAACAAGATATAACTTGCTGTCAAATTACCTGTTAGTTGAGAGATAAAGAATGTTGAAGAAAATGCTAGCTCTTGGATTCTTTTGTGTAAAAGAAAACATGATCCAGATTCTATTGCTAAGGTAAGAAAAAAAACCAATCTGAAAGTATGTGGGAAAGAAAAAGAAAGATATATAATGGGAGGCTGTCTGATGTGGAAAATCCCTGGAAGAAACTGTGCCAGGAGTTGGAATGTTATAAAAACAATTGGAGACTTATATTTATATCGGCCTTATAGAATTGCAATAACTGTCAGAACATTCAGACTAGGAAGATATGGTAACAAGGTCAGCCAATGAATAGGCCTGGTAACAGGTCAACCTATAGGGCTTGTTTTGAAAAGAGAAACTTAAGCTAGAAATCTGGGCGTGGCTTAGCTGTGCTGAGATCTAGCACTATGCTCAGCTCTAAAACGAAACAAGTCGGGGCTTGTCTGCTCTGCTGAACTGAAACTAAGATCTTACCATCTCTCCTCTCTACCACATTGGAAGAATCAACTATTGGTATTGTACATTTATTAATGTGCTATTATGTATATAAAGAAGTTAATGAATCCAGCTGAATCAGTTATCTATGTGTGCTTTCTGGATTTGATTTTGCAACAAACTCTGACAATAATATATTATGCATTTGGCAGTAGGACTCCTTACTACTTATGTTTGCAGTATATTCTCCGAAGTGTACAAAATTATTATGTGATATATATAAATAAATAATAGGGACGCAGATATTATTTTAGAAAGAAGACTTTCATTCTGGCATTTCAAAACATGCATAGAGTTAAATCTGTGGGCAGAAATCTCAGCCACTGTATTCATACAATAAAGTCAGATATTTTGTCGTGATTTTTTTCTAATCTTGATAATTTCTTCTCAAAGCATGGATAAAAATGGACCAAACTTATACTAATAACCTAAATAAATTATTTTTAGATTCTGATCAACAGTAGCAGAATATAATGGAATCACTGAAGAGCTAGGAGAGGAGAGGCGGGGAGGGGAGGGGGAGGAGAGAAGATGAGAGAAGGAAAGGGAAGAGAAGAGAATTTTATAGAATTTTACAAATGTTCGATATTTATAGTTTTCCCCTTTGAATGCTAGACACAATGCTTGTTGAAGCCATTTTTGTAAGAGCCAATATTGCTACAAAAAAAGTTATTTTTGTAAGATTTAACATTCCACTAAATGTTTTGACAGATAATGGGTTTTAATTTCTTAGCAGTCCATAACATTTGCTTAATTTTATGAATTTTTAATCAATGCCAAATTTCTACTGGCAAGGAATTTGGTTGAGAACTGTATGAAAATAATTAAATGCCTGTTAAATGGAATAGATTTCCTAGGGAGGTGATGGCTTGCTCTTAACTGGAAATGTTTAAACAGAGGTTGGATAGATATCTGATGGGAATGCTGTAGTAGTAGAAGATGCTGATGTTACCTAAGAGAGGGGACAAAAGAAATGTCATAGGATGCTGGAAGATGTGTGTTTGAGAAATTCCTCCCGATCCAAGAGAGGGTTGGTCTTAAACATAGCTCATTATCATTTGTTTCTGATGAAAATCAAAACTGGAAATGAAATTCACTTTTAGGAATGGATTTTAAACATTTTCATTCTATGTTTATAATATTTTCATTACTGTTGAGAAATACATGGTCTTCTCTCTCTCTCTCTCTCCATCCCTCCCT
>JANHFT010004555.1:60398-75029 GCA_032467955.1 Pseudoxenodon macrops | reverse complement strand
TATTCTCTGCCTCCAGAGTCCAAGCTGAGTAGGAGGGAATGGAGATTTTGCAGTATCCTTCCCCTGGAGTGGGGAGGGAATGGAGATTTTATAGGAACTTCATGGCCAATGCCATGCCCACCAAGCTATGCCATGCCCACCAAGCCATGGCTTGCCCACCAAGCTACGGCCACAGAACCGGTAGTAAAAATAAAGGAATCCCACCATTGATTTATACATGTACAAGGTAAGAAAAAGGAATCTTGTGAGTTTACCAGACGGATGGCATAGGGAACAAAGGTGTTACAGAATCTGGTAGTTCTGCTAGAAATACTTCAAAAACTCCTCCCAAAGGGGGCCAACAAAAACAGACCATGAACTGGGTGTGTGGGATCTCTGACAATGCTTTGAGCTCTAAGCACATAATGCTTATGAACAGTATCCTGAGTGACAGGAAGCAATTTTTCGGGGCTTTTTTCTACTGTGCATGCATGTGCGCATGGGGTGTGCGCGTACGCACACGAGGTACATCCACGCAGCACGGGAGGCAGTGATCCGCCGGCAAGGTAAATTACAACTCATCCCTGGTGTGGAGACACCAGTTCAGATTGTTAGTTATCTGCACCCCCAGATACTTAGTATTGTTGACCACCTCTACAGCGGTGATACTGAGTGGTGTATGACCATGCCGACTCTACCTAAAGTCTTCCTCTCACTTCACTGGGTGGGAAAGGATGCAAATAGCAAACTTTGAAGAATTAACATGTTTTCATGCTTTAAAATATAAATTGATTACAGTAAAGCAGTTTATCTGATAAACATTTTTATTTTGTCTATTTGTATTCCACCTTTATTATTTTTAAGGCATCTTAAGCAGTGTTTTCTGCTTAATAAGACGTGGCCCCCTGGCCACGTCTTATTTTCTTTTGACCCCCGAAATAAGCACTTGGCCTTATTTTTGGGGAAGCCTTATTATTTTTGAAGTGCAGGAGGTGGCGGGCGTGGTCATTTCATGGCTGCTGCTGTGTTTTGGGGAGGGCTTATTTTCAGGGGAGTGTTTTAGTGCAGGCACTCAAAAGCCTAATTGGGCTTATTATCTGGGGAGGTCTTATTTTCAGGGAAACAGGGTAGAAAAATAGGGACCACCTTTTGTGGGAAGGTAACAGCGTTCCGTGAGCCTTTGGCGTTTGGTCATTCATTGCACATGACCATGGAATTGTCATCAGACAGCACTGGCTCTTCGGCTTGGAAATGGAGATGAGCATTACCTCCTAGAGTCAGGAACGACTAGCATGTATGTGTGAGAGGAACCTTTACCTTTTTAAAGATATTGGTTTCTTATAAACTTTATTTCAATCAGTAGATGGCAGAATAGTCAAGTTTTGATATCTGTTCTATAGCTTACCAAAGAACAATACAAAATAGTAACAATATTTCAGATGTTTTGGATGCATATTTAACTTAATAGCCCCTGATAACAAAGCAGGGAAACATTTTAAAATGTTTAAAGTAAAGGAAGTAATATTATCCTGCAGTATATTTGTATATGTGATTGTGTGGGTGTGGGTGTGTAAAGTTGCATTTGTAGACGAAATGAATTTATGTCCTTTCCTTCCAGCCGAAGGGAAGACATACACTGCATTCAATTTTGAGGCGGACATAGTTTTCCAGCTTTGAATGGATTCATATAACAGCAATGAGAAGATATAGAAGATTGTAGATTTCCAATGGTTCTGACATATCTTCACTGCCCATTTTTTAGTCCCAGTGCCAATAAAGTAGGGAAGGCATAGCAGTGGAGACTCTGCTATTGATTTGGAAGAGTTTCAAAAGGCAGTCCATAACTCCTAGTTTTCTCTAGCAGCCTTAAAAAATGTGATTATTTCCTCAAGGATCACTTTGATAATTCTAGAGTTGGAGAATAACCATCAAATTCTACTGTCTCCTGGATGGTCTTTGATATAAAGCAGCAGTCGCCAACCTTTGTGGCTCTGTGGACTGGCAGTGGCAGTGGGGGGAGGGACACACAACCTAATCCCGCACATAGGCAAATAGATCAGGGGTATGAAACTCAAGGCCGAATCCGGCCTGCGGGGTACTTAGATCTGGACCTCAGGACTGCCCTGGAAATAGTGAAGGACTGGCCTGAGGTGCCTCTGTCAGCGAAAACAGAGCTCGGCAGGGTCACGATGGCTTTCTGCAGCCCTCTTCCCTCTGTTTTCACTGGCAGAGGGGTGCAGGAAGATGCCCCCCCAGCCTTGCCTAGGCCACCACAGGTGCCCCCAACACAAGTGATGTTGACCTGGCCATGCCCCCCTGGTCACGTCCCACATTTCCCAAGATCAAACACAACCCTGATGTGACCCTCAATGAAATCGAGTTTGACACCCTTGAAATAGAGCTTTGCGTACACGTCCGCCACTTGTTTGGCCCAGTTCCCAGTGGACCAGTACTAATCCATGGACTGGAGGTTGGGAACCCTTGATATTAAGTACATGGTTCTGTTAATGATATGTAAGTATGTTCTCTGCAAAAGTTTAGGTAATCTTTTCTTACTGACCATTTGTGCAGCAACCATTCAAAGTTATGACAGTGCTGAAAAAAATAACCCATTTATGACCGATTTATAACCATTGCAGTGTTCCCTCAGTCATGTGATCACCATTATAGTCAGTATGCCTTGTCCTGCACCTGACCTGTGTGTTTTTTTCCATCCCGCTCCTTTTTTTATTTTTTACAGAGCAGAAAGATTGGAGAGAGATTTCAAAAGAGCAAGCTGTTTGCTCTCCTAAACATCGAAAACAGTCTGAGCTATGCAGACACTGTACAGTACTCTCTTGAAATCCTTTCTTCAATCTCTTACTGTGGGGAGAAGGGCAAATGTTCTCATTTTGAGAGCCTTGCATGCCTATAAATACCTGCAAGTAAGAGTTTGAATTTCAAACCATGGACAGATACAGAATCTAGATTTCATGTTAAGGGCTACATTTTTTTTCCAGATTATGTTTTTTTATTGAATCAAGGCCTATGCCAAAATCTATAGAAGTTGTAAACAATTAACTCCTTAATTGTATTTTTCTACACAATAACATAAAATGAACCAGTTATTAATAGTAGAGTGGTGAGCTCTAAAACAGGATTGTTCTTTTACTAATAAACTCTTTTCAATTGCCTAGTCTTGAATATTAGGCACAAGATATATGACATCAGTCAGACTGATTGGTCTGTAATTAGATCACCCTTATTATTATGGTTTGTTGCAGGGTCAGCCAGATGTTCAGAGTAGATTTGGCATTTTTGTCCACCTATTGAGAGCTTCCTAAGGACCCAGGATAAGTAGATGTAGATGTTTGATGGTGTTACAGATATTGTCACAGGGTATAAGCTGTTCCAATGAAGTTCCTATTAACTGTGACCTATTGGAAGAAACCTCTTCAGTTCAAATGTTCTTAATTCTGCTCCAAATTTTCATAGACTATAAGAACAGAATCAACACCTTTCTCAGGTGAAGTTATGACTGCCAAAGTCAGGACTTCCTCAGTATTCATATATTTAAATACTGCTTCAGTGCCCATTCTGGCCCATTTTATCCTTCTACAGAGGTGGGTTCCTACTGGTTCGGTCCAGTTCTATGGAACCGTTAGTAACTTGGCGGCCCAGTTCGCTGGAACCGTTAGCGACCTGGGCTTGCCAAGACCCCAAGCTGGTTTTCTTGGTGGCGCCATCTTGTTTTTTTCTTCTGGCAAAAAACACCCATCAAGACATTGAAGCCCTCCAGATAAGCCAAATCAGGCAGATTTTCCTGGCTCCCTCATGAGGGTGCCCAATATACTTATGTAACTTTTTTCCTTCTAGAAACTTCTAGCATCATCTTGTGGTGCCATCGGAGAGGGGTTGCATTGCAAGAGTGTATGCTTCTTTTGTCAGTCTGACCCTCTTTCCCTTTGCTGCAGATTTTAGTCAGCGGTGAAATCCAATTTTTTTTACTACTGGTTCTGTGGGCATGGCTTGGTGGGCGTGGTGTGGCTTGGTGGGCATGGCAAGGGAAGAATATTGCAAAATCTCCATTCCCACCCCACTCTGGGACCAACCAGAGGTGGTATTTGCCGGTTCTTCAAAAGTTCCACTACCGGTTCTCCAGAACCTGTCAGAACTTGCTGGATTTCACCCGATTCTAGTATCTTGACAACCTCTTTTAATTTTACTCATCTTTCTTTCTTATCATAATTCTTGCATTTCTTCCTAAACATTATCTTCTTACTCTTTTCTTCTACAATGTGCCATGTATTCTTCACCAGATGCAGGCATAACTTTCCATAGTTCAAATTGAAAGAATTTTTGTTTGTTTAAAATGCAACAAAACTGGAATCCGTGTATATTGATGAATAAATCAAAATCAATGCAGGTACTCACCATATGAGTTCAGATCCACATTGTACATTTTATCCTGCAACATCTGTTTCATTTATACTACCAGTAATTTGCAAATTGGTTGCAAGTATTTGGCTAAATTGCAACGGTATCTCATTAAAAGAGAGAGGTTTTTTCCCTTGGGTTTTGCCTTCCAAAATTAGTGATCATTATGTACAAAGCTAGGCAGACTGAAAATGTCCTATATTTAGCTCTTTTTCTGCTCCTGTTAACTCTTTAAATGTGCATATATTTTCTTTATATATGATATGAGTAGGAAAGCACAGCTATTTATTTTAGAGTGTATTTTGAGCATTTTTGTTATTTTTAATGTGACATGTTGCCACAGACCCAATTTGGAACTAATTTGAAAAGTTCTCTCTGTTATTATTTACTTTTTAAATTGGCTTTTGGGGAGGAATATTACCTTCAAAAGATAGAAGCAACAAGAAAAAATGCTTCTTTGCAGGATGCAGTGGAATAATTAGCCTCCATACCTTCTAAATTGATGAGAAGTTTTAGAAATTTTGGTGAAAAGATTTCATATTGTCTCTCAATAGTTGCAGCATCTGGGATGTGGAATAGCCTGTCTATAGAGAGCCAAACAACCACAATCCTCTTGGCCTTCCAGAAGTCTCTAACAACCAGGTGTTTCAGTCTGTGATTTGAAAATCATGAGTGACAATTATGGTAGCTTCAGTTTTGCATTTATTACACTTGCTTATATGTGTATTTTATCATTCTACATTGTGAACTACCTCCTGAAATAATGGGCATTAATTTTCTTAAATAAATATGTAGTCTATTAAGCCACTGTGTTTATGACATTTCAAAGTAAAAAATGCAAAGTCCTGAATCTTTAGGAGAAGTGGGAATCATAGAACTGGAAAGACCCATTTAGATTATGGGGTCCAATCCCTGTTCTGTACCCCAAAATTGGATCCAAACATTGGATACGGATGACTTCTGCTTGAACATATCCAGTAAAAAGAAGCTCACCCACTCTCTGAGTGATCGGTTCCACTGCCAAACTGTGCTTACCAATACAATTTCTTCTTCAAATGAAAATAAATATTTCTTCCTATAACTTGCATTTAGCATTGCAAGATGTGCTACCTGATACACCAGAGCTTTATTTTGCGTGATACATTTTCAGATATTTGAAGAGTGCTATAATAATCCACTCAGTCATTTCATCTCAAGGCTAAACTAGGCAATTGCATCCTTGCTTTCCTGTTTATGAGGACTCTTCTGAAACTGCTGGCCTCGATGTAGACATTCTTCTTACATGGGGGTCCTTGACCATGGTTTATGTGCATGTCTCATGAAATACAGAAGATAAAGCTTAGCGGTTGCCTAGGAAAATATTTATAATAGGTGTATCTGGTCCTTTTGTTGCTGGTCTGAGTCAGCCTTGAATCAATTGTCACTAGATGCAAAGTAAAACAATGTAGATCAGTGTTATGTATGCAGAACTGCTGAATAAAAGTATTCTTTCCACTAACCTTACGAAGAAGCTGAATTGTAATAATAACAGAGTTAGAAGCAGAGGTAGGGTCTGAATCTTCTTACTGCCAATTCACTCAGGATCGCACCTTGAGCGCGCATTATTGAATTTCATTTGTTAGATAGCGCTCAATGTTCATGTCTGTCAAGATCCTTGTAATAATGTGCATACATATATGAAACACCATGGCTTTAAAACTGTTTTCAAGGTTTCCCAATTTTTCATCTATGCTGAACTCATCAAAATGGGGTTTGACTTGTTAACATTCCACATTAAATATATATTTAATGTCAGGTTGCTGTTTGTTTTATTTTCCCAAATGATGTTGTTGTGATGTCCTGGGCAGATCCAAAACCAGTTTCGATACTCCAGGGATTTTTGTTTAAGAAAACCCTGAAGAACAAACTTTGCTTTTTTTTCTATAGGTCATCTTGCCTGTGCTTTTTCTTGAATTTTGAGGAAGATAGAATGACATTAGATAACATTTTCATAGTGAGGACAAAATGCAAATGCCAAGCAATCAACAAGTCATAATGAGATGCCCAGCATGTAGAACTTTAATTGTTTTAAGTGTGAGGGAAAATGATGGCAGAAAAGACCTTCAGCAAATGTTTTCACACACACACACACACACACACACACACAAGGATAAAGGCAAGACAGAAACAAAACTGGAAAGTTATGGCCTATCCTACATTATTCTAAAGCCCCATATATGCACAATGAACACACAGAGCTTTCTCCTTTTTCCTTCAGACTTGGCCTGAATGTACTGAATATGAATACATTGAATATAATTTTTTCTAGTGTTTTTCAGCCTTGGCAACTTCAATTGCCAGCATGGCCACACATCTTAATATTGACAAGGTTGAGAATCACAGCTCTATTCATTGCTTCAGCACCATCATGCCTCTGACCATGACACTGAATAACTTCCAAGTCTTTGTTCTCAGCGCAGGCAAGGATATAATTCTCCAGTCCTGTGGTAGCAGCATCAACAATTGTATGAAACCTTAGAAATTTTCATTGTAGCTTTATCTTTTATCATTTATCTTCACAATAATTGCCCCTTTTACCATGGCAACAGTTCTAAAGATCCGACTACTGTTTGAATATGTCCCGCATGGAGTATATTATTACAGTGCAAAGCTGGGCTTTCTGATTTTTCCCCCCCCTGGACATATTTGGCAAGGATGGCAATTGTTTTATTCTGGACTACCGGGATCAAAATATTTGACAAACTGAAGCAGTCCTTTCATAACAGGCTCATAAAAAGTTGACGTCTCCCAAATGCACCTAGTGAGCTAGAAGAGATAAATAGACCATTGCTGTAATAAATATTACATTAGCCATTTTTCCTTGGCTAATTCATTTTTCACTGACTTCATCAATTCCCCTGATGACAGATAATACATGATTCAATATGACCCTGTCAGCATTCACATGCCTGCAACATTTATGCTTTTTCCATTTTTGAATCTCTTTTATTTGAGTAATCTTAGGTCTTTGTTTCTTCGGGTTCCCAAATAACCAGCACTGCTTACATTTATTGCTACATACAGTTTAGAAAATAATACATAATAATAGACCCATTGAATTGGCAACTCCAGTTCATCTTTTGCTAGTAATCTTGACACAAAAAAACCCCTCCATCTTCTTTGATAGCTTTGATGTCTAAGAAAGCTACCTGGTGCTTTGCATGGGCCTTAGGCAAATATACATCTTTTCACATTGGCCTCTGTTTATACTGATAACTTTATTAGGCCTATCTCTTATATATATATTCCAGCAAAGATTTTTCTGCATGCAGTCCAGCTGATAACTTTACTGCTCCCTGATCTACCCACAACGTCTGTGTCTGCTGTCATTTAGCAAGGACACCAGCAGTAGTTTCTGATCCCTTTTATATCCCTGCAGTGGCTTCTGTTTTCAACCACATTGGCTGCTGTGCTGTCCCCAAAATTGACATCTGTTTTCACTTCCCTGACTCTAGAATGATCACCAACAGCAGCTTCAGTGACTGCGTTCTTTTCCTTTTAGGTTTCTGAGTACCATTCAAATGAAGTTAGTGTGACACAGGGATGTATTACTTTCAACTCATGTATATGATTAATGTTTAGCATAAGTGGTATACAGATAGTCCTCGGCTTACAAACATTCGTTTAATGACCGTTTGAAGTTACAATGGCACTAAAAAAGTGACATGACCATTTTTCATGCTTACAACCATTGCAGCATCCCCATAGTCATGTGATCAAAATTCAGATGCTTGGCACCTGGTTCATATTTGTGACATTGCAGTGTCCTGGGGTCATGTGTGATCACGTTTTGTGACAACCAAAGTCCATGGGGAAACCAGATTCATTTTGCAATCATGTTACTAACTGAACAACTGCAGTGATTCACTTCAACAATTGTGGCAAGAAGGGTCATAAAATGGGGAAAAACTCACTTAACAACCGTCTCACTCGGCAACATAAAGTTTAGGCTCAGTTGTGCTCATAAGCTGTAGACTATCCGTAATTGTAAAAGCCATGGGCATCTAAGGGGGCGAAACAGTAAAGAAATATGTGTTTACAGTTGGGATGCAAGCTCCATCTCTTATGCCATTATGCTCAATGTCCTGATGCCAAGATGAAAGGGCAGAACATATATTGCGATATTACAGTGCCCAGCATTATCCTGAGCAGCTGCAGATGTTTGTGATAGGACCAAACAATGTGCCAATTATCAGGGGAATGCTTTCTGCACGGCATCACTTTTATTTATTTTTAAAAAAATGTAAACTGTTAGCTGACTATTAAAAGTGCTTCAACAGGGATTTTGGCTAGCCATTTCCCCTTCCCTCTCCATTGTCAACCCCTAGTATCTGTTTCTTCCTGATTTCCTTTATTCATATGGTGAAATGTTTCTTCTTTTTAAGACAGATAGCTTCGTTCAATGTGTACAACCAAATCACTAAGTTAAGGATTAGTGGCTACATTTAACAACAAAGTCAGTTCGGGTGCATGGGGCTTGCACGCTTAAAAGTATTTTAAAAGGAAGGAACAACAGTAGCAATGGCTGAGGTTAGGGCAGGGCTAGATAATCACAAGGGAGCAGTAAGGAATGCAAAAGTACTTTATCTCTTTGTTGCTGCAAGGAAGGGGAATCAATTGTCAACCTATTTTTCCAAAGCATCAGAAGGCAAGACAAGAAACAATGGATAGAAACTAATCAAGGAGAGAAGCGACCTAGCACTAAGGAGAAATTTCCTGACAGCGAGAACAATAAACCAGTGGAATGGCTTGCCTTCAGAAATTGTGGGTGCTCTACTACTGGAGGTTTTCAAGAAGATATTGGACAACTATTTGTCCAGAATTGTATAGGGTCTCCTGCCTGAGTAGGGGGTTGGACTATAAGACCTCTAACGTCTCTTCAACTCTGTTATTCTGACTGATATGAATCTTCACTACTCATTTTTTTCTGTGGTGTCCTGCTGCCTTTCACCTCTTTTGTATGTCTTTCCATAATTTTCAGATTTTCATTTCCCCCCCTGCTATCCTCCATTTTCCCTTTATGTGACTGGTTTGTTGTGCTTTTACTATGGTACTTTCCATTTCAGTTACATCCCACTCATCTTGAACTTTTTTTCTCATCAGCCTTTCTTGCCACAAAATCCTATGCATCAGCACATAAAAAAAAAAAAGGCCAGTTATACCTATAGTTTCCTTTAGTTTAGTTTTCTTTAAAATTCAGAACTCCGGCATTGTATGATCATTTCCCTCCAGTGTTCCTGCTTATCTGTACTTCCACACGCTATAGCAGTGATGGCACTCAGTGCCGAAAAGTGAGCACTCAGAGTGCCAAAGAGAAAGCATGCATGCGCTTGTCTGGGCCCTGACCAGGAAGACAAGCTGCCCAGGGGGCATGCACATGCCGGAAAATGAACTTCTGGTTCATTGAAAATGAACTTCCAGCAAGTCTTCAGGTTACTGCCATGCATGCGCATGCATCAAACAGCTGGCTGGTGAGCATGCTCATGACAGAAAATGGAAGACCAGCTTTTCCGGTTTCTGGTACTGTCGCATGCACAAAGGCCAGCTGATCATCGCGTGCGCATGTGTGCCAGAGACCTGGAAGAGGAACATGTGACACCATGCGTGCCAGGCAACATGGCTCCATGTGCTATTTCAGGCACGCGTGCCATAGGTTCACCATCACGGCGCTATAGTATCAATGGCTTACTCTCCAGTGCCTTCTTCCATTCTTTAAAGAAGAAAATTGTCAGCAAGACAAGTGATGAATTCCCTGTAAGGACCAGGCTTGGCAGAGTTTGTTTTTAAACAGATGTCTGGGTAATTAAAATCTCCCATCACTATGACCTCATGGTTCTTTGGAGTATCTGCAGTTTGTTTTTGAAAGCATCAGCCATATTGTCTCCTTGAGCGGGCAGGCAATAACAGATACCAACAACATCATAACTGCTATTCGTTTCTCTACTTTGGAGTGCTTTTATCAAAAATGGATCATTTCAACATACAGCACAATTCTTGCCTAATTTTTATTACTTCAGTTCCTTTAAAACATATTGTGATTGTCAACTGCTATATTCCAGTTTTAGGACTCATTCCAGATATCATACCTATTAAATCTTATTTGTCTTCCTATGCTAAATGTTCAAACTTGTATTATTATTTTTCCTTAAAATAATATCTATTTCAGTCAAGCTTGGCAGTTGATGACTTCCTGGCTAAATCAATTTAGTTTTATTGGTAGCAATATGAAGGTGGTTTTCTGTGGCCTTATTCCAGGATGATTTTCAACAGTGTATAGACAATGAAAGCCGTAAACTTTA
Organism: Pseudoxenodon macrops; assembly: GCA_032467955.1. Taxonomy (NCBI): domain Eukaryota; kingdom Metazoa; phylum Chordata; class Lepidosauria; order Squamata; family Pseudoxenodontidae; genus Pseudoxenodon; species Pseudoxenodon macrops. The sequence goes on along the minus strand of JANHFT010004555.1, from coordinate 64,296 downwards.
TGAGCCAATTTACATTCTGTTTCCCCCCCCATCATTACAGCAACACTTCTACTTTTATCTATAGCCCACATCTTTATCTGAGGTCTTTACTTCAGTGTGTTCATCACTAAACTTCAGAGGATTCAGTTTAAAGCCCTCATAATTCACTAAGGCTTGGCCAAAACATTTTTTTAAATCAATTCTGTGAGGTAGAATATAATTCATTCCCACAATTCAGGCCACAATTCTAGGATCCAAATCTCTTCCATCAGTACCTTTTCCAGAAACCAACTAAGACACAGGTAGAACCATAAGACATGGTCCTCAGATTCAGCCCAATTCTGCAAGTATTTAAAATATTTCTAAATGCATTTGAATATTCTGCTCTTAGCGCACATTAAAAGTCAAGGACTATAAGTGCACATTAACTATTTTCTAATAAGAAAATGTATCAAAATGAACAATCAGCTTTCTTCAATCAAGTGCCAGCACGATGTCACATTTTTAAACCGTTGTTTGGTAATTAAAAACTGAGCAGGTAAACTATATAGCAGTGATGGCTAACCATTTTGCTATTGCATGCCAAAAGCAGGGGGAGCACGGTGTGTGTGTCATGCGCATGCGTGCCCACACCCATAATGCAATGAGCTCCCCCCATGCATGCGCATGCTGCCCTCGCCCCATGCATACATGTAGGCCTCACTGAAACCTCAGATGTTCCGGTTGGCCTGTTGTGTTGTTTTTCACTCTCCCCAGGCTTCAGGAAAGCTTCCTGAAGCCTGGGGAGGGTGAAAACAGCCTCCCCCTGCCCTCCAGAAGGCTGAGTATCAGTTGGCCAGTGCGCGCATGTGCACTGGAGCTGACAGAGGGCAACACTTCATGTGCCTTCAGATATGGCTACGCGTGGCATCTGTGACATATGTGCCATAGGTTTGTCATCACCGGTATAGAGTTTCTTACCTGAGCAGGGGGTTGGATTAGAAGACCTGCAAGGTCCCTTCCAACTCTGCTATTCTATTATTCTGTTATTTTATGTCAATTTCTTTCCAGTGAAGCAGGAGACAGGGCTCTGCCTCAGAGAGGAACATCAACATCAGTTCCTCCATTTGCCTTTTTTCTAATGGTAAGTTTTTTCTCCCAAAATGTTAGAACTCGGATCACCCACTGAACTAAATGTCAGAATATTGAAGACTGAACTATCAGAGAACTCCACACCACCAGCAACACTGACATGGCAAGCTACTGTATATAGAGAGCAAATCCCACTCCCTTTTAGCATGGAAGAGGTTATCTAGTTGGGTAATGAAACATCTGCAAGTAAACAGGCAAATTTAGAGAGCACCAAGGACTCACACGATGCAGTATTAAATTGTGGGGTTTTCTACCATCTGATTCCATGAGGGCTATCAATTTATATAGTTTTATCTGGATTTTTAAAAAAAAGAGGAATATTCGGGCATCAGACTAATATTAAGAAATAATAGTGCATTCAATATTATCTTTATATGACCTGCTTTTCCTTACCAAGGACATCACAGAAATAGATATTGAGAGGAACATTTTGAAGTTTCAATCTGAAATTTATCAATTTAAAGAAGGCCGATGCTTTGGATACTTGTTTCATATAATAGTACAATAATGATCACCAGAATGACAATATATAATAATTGCATTAATCTGAATATTTTGAAAATTCCCCAAAGAAATGTTTAAGATGGGAGATACTAGGGTTTGTTAAAGAAAAAATATATATACCGTAGTACAGATATTACTTGCATTTTAAAATATCACCAAGAGAGGGCAGAATTCAATGTTTAAAAATATGTAGAAGAAGAAATCATTTCAGTGTGTCTTGTCATTTGCAAATCCTTTTCCTTAGCCATGCATTGTTGCAAGTATGCAAAAGTAATATGGATTTCCCAATGCATTCATTTTTCTTTCTACAAGAATTTGTGTAGTGTCAAAAGAAGGGCTCCCCAAGCTTTTGGACCTCAAGGACCACTGCATTCATAAATTTAAATCCCGTGAACCACTAATATGATCTGGCTAATGACCGGCTGGGTGGATGTGGCAAGGTGGTCATGTGACTGGGTGGGCGTGGCCAACTCGATGTCACTCACATCGAGGGGCGCCTTGTCAGCCTCTACTCGCCACTGCTTGCCTGCCCTTATAGGGCCCCAACAGGAAACAGTTGTGGGAGCTAAGCAGCCACCATGAGAAAGAGTTGGCAAAACAGCTGTCTCAGTTCAAATTGGATCTGACAAGAAGGAAGCTCAGCAGAGGCACCTCACTGAGGATTACGAGCATAGGCTTTCCAAACAGAGGGAAGACCTGTGGGAGTGCAAGGCCAGGTACCGGCGCCTGGAGGCTCAGCGGGCTGAGATGGTCAGCCAGTTCCAGGCCATGATGTACTCCCATGGGAACAAGGCCCTCTGGCTCCTCACCACCAGTGGTGCTTCCCTCCAGCCTTCGCCCAAAGCCCTGCACCAGGAGGCTGAATCAGGCCCCAAGTTGGAATTTCTGCTCCGACCCACACAAAAAGACCCCAAAGGGGGAGACTCTCTGCAGCAACACAAACGTTCATTGCAGGTATCCGGCCCAAGGGCCATAGTTTGAGGACCCCTGATTTAGTGCAATATAAAAAATGCAAATAATTTTTCTGCGGACCATCAAAATTTTCTCATGGACCATCAGTGGTCCACGGACCATCAGTTCATGACCGCTGGTCAAAAGGGCATTTGCATTCACCAAGGCTGAAAAAAATTGCTCTGAACAGGAAAAGCTGAGAAAAATGTAATGAAGCATCCAGATTTAACCAGCTGCATAAAAATAATGCCAAATGATAGCTTCTTCTAATGAATGCGGCTCATTAAGTTTTCATCACTCTAAGATATATTTTGTGTCTGACTCTCTTTAGCAGAGAAATAAATTCATTCAACCTATTTAACTTCAGTATTTTGGGCTGAGGAAATTTAATGCAGTACAGAACCTTGCCTATTCATGGAGCTTTTCTTGGACATCAAGGCTCAGATCACATGTGATAAGGAAAATGCTGTGACAACAATGGTAAACATATATTTTTCTTTTACATGGGTAGCTGCAAGCTGTGTGCATATATGTGATTTGCATGTAGAATAGAATAGAATAGAATAGAATAGAAGAGTTGGAAGGGACCTTGGAGGTCTTCTAGTCCAACCACCTGCTCAGGCTATACCTATATAGGCTCAACCTTGTACCATTTCAGACAAATGGTTATCCAATCTCTTCTTTAAAACTTGGAGCATTCACAACTTCTGGAGGCAAGCTGTTCCACTGATTAATTGTTATAACTGTCAGGAAATTTCTCCTTAGTTCTAGGTTGCTTCTCTCCTTGATTAGTTTCCACCCATTGCTTCGTGTCCTGCCCTCAGGTGCTTTGGAGGATAGCTTGACTCCCTCTTCTTTGTGTCAACCCCTGAGATATTGGAACATTGCATGTGTTTAAGAATGTGATACATATCACACCCACATAGAAAAGCACACATACACATGCAACTATGTTGGGTCAGGCCTATTACTTTGATTTTTGTTGGCTTTCTGATTCAATCGACATCATATTCTTCCCCTTCACTCCAGAAGAAGTGTTATGGATACATTAGAATCCTAGACCTATTTATGAAAATCCATTTCTTTAATTTAATGTATCCTAACTCATAGGACATGCAAAGGACCAGTGGGGAAACCAATTCTTTTACTATTGGTTCTGTGGGCGTGGCTTGGTGGGCGTGGTGTGGCTTGGTGGGCATGGCAGGGGAAGGATACTGCAAAATCTCAATTCCCTCCCCACTCCAGGGGAAGGATACTGCAAAATCTCCATTCCCTCCCCACTCCAGGGGAAGGACACTGCAAAATCCCCTTTCCCTTCCCACTCCAGGGGAAG
>JANHFT010004555.1:27746-38838 GCA_032467955.1 Pseudoxenodon macrops | reverse complement strand
ATAAATAAATAAATAAATAAATGAATGAATGAATGAATGAATGAATGAATGAATGAATGAATGAATGAATGAATGAAGTCTAATCTTTATGACTGCTGCTTTGGGAGCAGAAAATTACCCATTATGTTTCTGGCCATGTTCTGTGTATTCAGTGTCCATATGAAATTAATAACATATGAATGAAGTAAAGCTATAAATAATAATAAAAATATGTTCTTTGGTACAATGATAGCTTACCTTCTTTAATGAAGCATTATTTACTAAATATTCATTTTTGAAACTAATTATACGACCTGGGGGAATTTCTAGGAATGCAAGATTTCATCAGTTTTTAAACACTGTGCTCCTGTAGTGTAATATGGTATTTTTAGCATGTCCTCTTTTCTAACCTTTGGATACAAATCGAAAAGAATCTAAATATGAAGAGTTAAAAAAATTATTACCAAGTTTAGTGAGTGGGATTTGCAATTTATATAACCTGATATATGACATGAATTAGTTATCCCGGATGTTGCTGCTATATTGTTACTTGCACCACAATAACACTGTTGCTTTATTTTCAGATCTCAAAGCTGGAAAATTGATGTCAACGCATGTGATGCCTTCTGGAAGAGTGCTGTGAAGCTGTTTGCCAACTTTTCCAACTGAAAATTAATGCTAGGCATCCTACTTAAGAGAAGAATAATTTCTTGTTGAGTAGTACCTCACAGTAAAGTCAAAATGTATGGAAGTGCAAGAACAATCAGTAACCTGGAAGGCAGTCCTGCCAGATCTCCACGTTTGCCAAGATCGCCTCGTCTGGGCCATCGGCGAACAAGTAGTGGAGGAGCGGGAGGGACAGGTAAAACTTTATCAATGGAGAACATTCAGTCTCTTAATGCTGCCTATGCAACATCTGGACCAATGTATCTGAGTGACCATGAAGGTGTGGCATCTACTACTTTCCCAAAGGGCACAATGACTCTTGGAAGGGCTACAAATCGAGCTGTATATGGCGGACGAGTTACAGCGATGGGAAGCAGCCCTAATATTGCTTCTATTGGCCTTTCCCATTCAGATCTCCTTTCTTATACTGATCAGCATGGAGGGTTGACCACTTCCTCACATCACCACCACCATCAAATTCCTTCCATGCTGAGGCAAGTAAGAGACAGCACCATGCTAGATTTACAGGCTCAGCTGAAGGAGTTACAAAGAGAAAATGACCTTCTAAGGAAAGAGCTAGACATCAAGGATAGCAAGCTTGGATCTTCCATGAATAGCATCAAGACCTTCTGGAGTCCAGAGCTTAAAAAAGAAAGAGTTTTGCGCAAAGAGGAAGCAGCCAGAATGTCTGTTTTGAAAGAACAAATGAGGGTTTCTCATGAGGAGAATCAGGTAAGCAATGAACAGGAAATAATGACATATATCAATTGAGGAGCATGTCTTAATTTACCTACATGTGATATTTCTTGTATGAAATCTTGTATGAAAACAGAAAAACTGGGCATGTCTTTGATATGGTTGCCATCTATCTTGCTATTGATACTTGATCACTCCTTAGTTTGCATTATTTTCAATAAGTTCTATAAATACATAAATATATACCTTTACCAGGCTAAGGGAACATTACTCAGAAATAAGTGTCTCCTGGGCAGTTAGAACTGTTCATTTATGTAAAAAAAAAAAAAAGGGCAAAACATGATGTTGTACTTTGAATTGCATCGACACATATTTCATTTGAGAGTTGCTTTTCATTTTATTCTAGATTTTGAAGTGAGTTAGTAAATGATCTCTTATGAGTAATGGCCTATATCAGTGATGGCAAACCTATGACATGCAATTCTTGGAAAGGGGACATACTATTATGTTTTGGGTGACATACCAGTGTTTAACATCTGACAAGAACTATTTTTGAAAGCACTCCCTGTTCTTGTGTGGTTTTCTGAGTTATTGTGAGAATCGGGTGTGCTGGTCTGTGGCCATTAGAGTCTCCAAAAACCATGTAAGAACAGAGAATGCTTTGATGTGGTTTGTGGAGGCCATAGGCCATAAAAGATTCATCTGAATTACTATTTCAACATCATCCAAGGGCATGAGAAAGCAAAGGCAGAGAAATAATCTTAGTGAGTCCTGGTAACTTACCATGACATTAATGGTGGAGTTGGAAACAGACAATTGTTTCCTGTGACAACTTGGACAGAATCGTATTATTGACAAAAATAGATAATGATATTGTCCAATTTCCTTGATTACACATATGAATATTTCAGTGGAAAGTATGTACAGTACATTCATGATAACATATGATTTCCATGAACTGACATGTCATTATGGAGGATGTTTCTGAACTACTCTATTGTATTTAGAAAATCAGATCCTTTAGAAATGCTGAATAATTAAAAAAAATATTTCCCTTTATACCTTTTGGCTGTATTTTTGTTGAAAACTAGGCAGCTAGTTAAGAAATCTATGGACTCTTCTGAAATAAGATCTCCAGATTATTGCTTGGAAGGAGATGGTAGTGGAGGATGTTTGCGTTTCATTCTGGGTTAAAAATTCACAAAGGGTGTATTAGGTTCTGATTGTATTTGGATCTGGAAAGGAAATTAAAATATCATGGGGGGATTTTATTTAAATTGAGTGTAAAGGTAAAGGTTTCCCCTGTCCAGTTATGTCCAATTCTAGGGCGTGGGGTGCTCATCTCCGTTTCTTAGCCAAGGGCGACAGCCTTGTCCAAAGACACTTCTGTGGTTATGTGGCCAGCCTACACTGAGGCACATGAAACACTGTTATTGACTGGTGGGGAGTTTCTACTATTAAGACGCATGATATACTGACATTTTCAAAATGAAGTATATTGTAATTTAAGATAATTAAAGGATGAGATACTATCTTGAACATTGCAGTGGAGGGTAGAAGCTTTTGATCAGCATCCCTGGGTTTGGTTTTATATTTCTCCATTCCATAAGTACCACAAAGACAATAGCAGTAGCATTTAGACTTGCTGTATATAGCACTTTACAGTGCTTTACAGCCCTCTCTAAGCAGTTTACAGAGTTAGCATATTGCCGCCAACAATTTGGGTCCTTATTTTACCGACCTCAGAATGATGGAAGGCTGAGTCAACTTTGAGCCTGGTGAGATTTGAACTGCCAAATTGCAACAGAGGTCACCTGCAGTAATGCATTCTAACCACTGCACCACCATGGCTCATGATAAGCAGTGGTTCCCAACATAGGGTCCATGCCCCACAGGGGGGCCAATTTGATTTCTAATAGGGCAATTCAAAAATGTGGGGTGTCTAGAATCTAGATTCTATACCTTAGCAACACTTTTTAATGTATGCATAGACAAGGCTCAAAGAATTATATGTCACGGTGGAGGGGGGGCATCAGGATTTTAGAGATGCTTAGGTAGGGCATGGCCAAAAAAAGGTTGGGAACCACTGGTCTAGAGTCAAGTTGAGTAAATACACTCCATTTATGTGTCTGCATTTGAGAGCAGGCTTTGGCCAACCAACACTTTAAATTGTTATTGTGTGCTACCCTCTCCTACACATGTGAGCTGCCTTCACTACCAAACCTTTGAGATACCACACCCTCAATACATGTGAAATGCTTAAGAAAACAGCTTGTAAGAAAACATTCAGCAACCTGAATTGACCCTGAGAGCAACTGGGAGAAGAATCGATCAGGAACCAGTGGCTCAATAAGCCGATTTGTTTCTACTCAATTGTGTTATCATGGAATCCAGAACGTAAAATCAGATATTTGGGATAAAATTCCACTTAGGATATTTTATAGTTTGAAAACAGAAGATGAACGACGCCAAGCTATTCTCACATTTAAAAACTAAGCTCATCAATCCAATTTTTCTCGTAAATCACCATATGAACCACAGGGGGGGTTTGTAATTTACCTTGCTGGCGGTTCGCTGCCTCCCGCGCTGCGAGGGCACGCGTTTTTCCGCGTGCACGCGCACCCTGTGTGTACACACATGCACAGTTAAAAAAGCACCAATTTTTTTTAAAGGCTGAAAATACGATCGTGTTGCATGCGCAGTGCTGGAAATTTGGCTTCTGCGCATGCGCAGAAGAAAAAAATCCAGAAAAATAATAATTCCTCCCCCCCAAAAAAGGCCGAAAACAGGATGGTGACGCATGCGCAGTGCCAGAAACTCGGTTTCTGTGCATGTGCAGAAGAAGAAAAATAAAAAAAAATCCCTCAAAAAGATGCACCCATGGAGCAACAGAACCGGCTCCGTGATATCACCAGCAGCCTACTACCTACTCGGTAGAAACAGTCTGAACCAGTAGGAACCCACCTCTGATGAACCGGACTATTTCTATTAGCATTCATCTTATCATGGATCCACTGTAAATGAAATGCCTGAGATTTCTCCCAATAAGGATCCATGGCAGAATTTTATTTACATACCTAGTGGTGATTAATATGTTAGATTAATCTAATTTACAGATATTTGCAAGTTTTATGTATGTAATCCTGCACTGTCCACCAAATAGCAGTAGCGCAATAGCGCTTAGACTTATATACTGCTTCACGGTGCTTTACAGCCCCCTCTAAGTGGTTTACAGAGTCAGCATGTTGCCCCTAACAATCTGGTTTTTTTTTTCATTTTTCAGACCTTGGAAGGATGGAAGGCTGAGTCAACCTTGAGCTGGTCAGGATCAAACTCCTGGCAGTGGGCAGAGTCATCCTGCAATACTGCTTTCTAACCACTGTGCCACCATGACTCTTGTTAAGTGTTAAGATATTTGTTAAATCACAAAATCTATAATTTTATTCAGGAGAAAGAAAATATCAGATGCTGGATGATGTTACTTCACTTCTATCTTGTGCATGCATTTCTGTTCTCTTCTTTACTCCTGCTGATCTTCACAAGCAACAATTATTTGGCTGGGCTTCGTTCTACTCCAGACTATGTTTGCGCCAGCTGGAAGTGCATTCAGAAAGCAAAAATATGAGAGAAGCAGCAGCATCTGAACAGCTGTCTAAATACCATGCACTATTTTTCTCTCTCTTTGCACTGTTACAGAAGAGCATTTGGATACTTTTATACTTTATAGTTTCCAATGCAAGGAGTAATCGATCAATATGCGAGATATTTTCTTGAAAGTAATAGAGACTTTTTTGCAATAATTCGGAGGTATACTTCATAAGCAAGAATGTAGCATGGCTCAGGATGTGAAATAAGGTAGTTGAATCATAAACATCAGGAAAGCAAAGCAAAGAGAGGTTCTGCTACTTATTTGCGTGATACAGTTAAAAATTGAGCATATTCTATTGATTCAAACTACAGGCGGTCCTCGACTTAAGACCAGAATTGACCTCAAAGTTTCTGTTGCTAAGCAAGTTAAGTGAATTTCCTCCCATTTTATGACCTTTTCAGTCATAGTTGTTAAGTGCAGTTTATCGCTGAAGTTGTTAAGTTAGTAACATGGTTGTTAAGTGAATCTGGCTTCCCCATTGACTTTCCTTGTCAGAAGTATGAATCAGTTGCCAAGCATCTGAAATTTGATCACGTGACCATGGAGAGGCTGCAATGGTCATAAGTGTGAAAAACTGTCATAAATCACTTTTTTCAGTGCCGATGTAACTTCAGTCACTAAATGAACTGTTGTAAATTGAGGACTACCTGTATTTCAAAGTATTTCATCCTATGCTGCATTTTTATCTTACCAAGACGATTAGATTATCATTCTCTTAGAAATCCAAGTTCTATAGCAGTGATGGCGAACCTATGGCACGCATACCACAGGTGGCACACGGAGCCATTTCTGAGGGCACACAGGGCGTTGCCCTGTCAGCTCCAGCGTTGGCCAGCTGATTTTCGGCCATTTTTCACCTTCAGAGGCTTCAAGACCTTTCAGGGAAACCTCTGGAGGGCGGAAAAAGGCAAACTGGAAGTTCAGGAATGGAACGGTTTTCCCATAGGGCCGTTTTTTGGATCAGTAGGTTTCCCTGAAGCCTCTTGAGGGTGAAAAATGGCCCAATGGTAGTGCACATGTGCTCGTGCCGGAGAGGGGAGAATGCATGCATGTGCAGTGAAGTGTGCAGGAGGGTTGTGTGCTGGCACACACGCGCGCACTAGCGCGCGTGTACTGCCATTTTTGGCACGCAAGAAGAAAAAGGTTCGCCATCTATAGAGTGTCTGAAATACTTTATATGCCTTATCTTCTCACTAGATTTTGCTCACAGGAATGTTACTTTCAGCAATTTTTTTGTGAAGCCAACACTGAAAGAGACTTCTTGGTTTTAAATATCCATTGCCTCGGCTTTAAAGATAAGTAACTGGCATTTCCATTATCTCTTAAAACTCAGTGATATGAAACAGAATATTAATTTCAAGTACCTTGTATACATTTTCATTTCACTGCATCCTTGTGATTTTGTTGTTCTTCAGTTAAGTCAACAGCATGGTAAACAGGACTGGTGGGGAAATCCAAATATTGAAATAACTGTTGGGATTATATTCAGCTAAATAGCTTAATAGCTATTAATGGATGCATTGCTTGATGTGGTATTTTAAAAACTGAACCCAAGTTTCTGAGAAACACCATTCACATATGAGGCCAAGATCAGTAATTTTCCTCTAAATATAGCCATGGCCAATTTCCCCCCATAGTTGGAAAGCTTTTGTCATTTTAGAAAGCTTCTTCAGATTTAATTTACCGTTTATTTTATACCTGATAGTTATGTAATTGTTTTGTGCTTTTGAGTCAGTGCTGACTCTCAGCAACTGCTGGGACAGGTCCCTGCAGTTTTCTTGGCAAAGTTTTTGGAAGTGGTTTGCCATTATCTGCTTCCTATGCAGAGGGGGGTTTCTACCGGTTCAGTACGGTTCTATAGAGTAGGTAGTAAGGCGCTGGTGACGTCACGGTGATGTCACGGTGACATCACGGAACTGGTGGAGGGAATTTTGGGGGGGAATTTCCCCCAGGTTTTTTCTTTCTGCGCATGCGCAGAAGCCATGTTTCTGGACTGCACATGTGTCGTCATCTTGTTTTTGGCTTTTTTGGTAATTTTTTGTAATTTTTTCCCACTGCACATGCATGCAAAGTGTGTGCGTGCCCATGAGGTGCAGCCACGTGGCACAGGAGGAAGCGAACTGGCGGTGAGGTAAGTTAGAACCCACCCCTGTTCCTATGACTAAGACAGGATGACTGGCCCAAGGTCATCCAGTTAGCTTCATTCTTAGGGTGAGACTGCTGGTGCCATACACCAAATTAATTCTTCTAATTAGGCAAATTAGCCAATGATATATACAAGTCTTTAATTTCAAATATAAGTATTTATGAAATTTTGTACCCTTCAAAAATATGAGTAAAAATATCCTACCTTGGCATATTTTTCTACTAAAAGTGATAGTAAGGTAAACATGATTTTTTTAAAAACAATTCTATTTCCACATGTACTTAAAGATAATGCCAAAAGTCAAGAGAGAAACATCACTGTTTACCATGTTCAGCAAATCAACTGATGGTACCTGCATTATTCACTTCTAGCTTGCTGTAGCAACATCTGCTGGTAGGAGATGGGTCTTTTTTCTCTTTAGTTACTTGTATGAAATACGTCAAATATTTAATGCTATCTAAATATGCAATAATAATTATTATAATAAAGAAAAAAAGAAGGTAGAAAAAGCCTCTGCAAAATTTACCTCTTTTATGTTTTCAGTATCAGAATTAAATCATTAAATATAATATTTTGGAATGTTTGTTGATATGAACGCTGACAGGGAATTCCTAGAATTGATAATATATTACTGTACTGTATTTATGAAGACAGGTTTCAAATATTTATTCTAAAATTGTTTACTCGAAATTTTCCTCTTTCATATTTTTGTCTTTTTCACAACATCATCTGCTAACAACATTTTTTCCCCTCAAGAAAAAGAAAGCTAGCCATTATCTATAACAAAAATTCTTTCGAGCCTTAGGCAGCCTTTCTTTTGCTACAATTCAATTGAGCTGAGTCCCTTGCTCAATTGAGATGACATCACTTCTACTAGTCAACTCCTATTATATTAGTGGTGGTACCTTTGGAACTGATGATGCCCTCAGGTTATGGTCTTTGGGTATCACTGTCTCAGCAGTTGACTGGTTTGTGGACTTTCCATTTAATACCTTAAAGTAAAGTATACTGCTCATGTATCTGTGTGATTTTTCCTAATGATATGAACAAATACTGTAAATGTACTCAGAAGTGAAATATTCGTTTCTATAGCCAGGAGGGAAGCTACTCTCTAGATCGCCCCCACTGGTAGAAAGGTGTGCAGCAGTAACCTTATAAAATGTATAAGGAGTAAAAAAAATTACTGTATTTTTCAGACTATAAGATGCACCTAGCTTTTGGGGAGGAAAACAAGAAAAAAAATCTGCCTCTGCCTCCCAGCAATTTCCCTCACAGCAAACAGATGATATACACTGCTGTATATTTCTGTGCATGCAGGCGAATTGGCATATTTTGCAGTGAAGTCTAATAAGAAATTTTAAAATCTTAAATGGATGAAAATCTTAAAGTTAATTGGTTTTATGATGATGCTATTATGATATCATGTCATAATTCCTGCATTACAAATAGTACTCTCATTGGTCCCAGATTAATTAATTAATATTATGATTCCATTTTTATTGTTTATTAAATTCTGAATCAGAAGTTATACCCACACTTACCATTTAAGATACATCTCTCCTGTGCTCATACTAGTTTAAACTTAAACCAGGTTAAGAAAATTCTGGATCAATTTCGGCTTGACAGTAGCTTATTAGATATTATTAAATATTCAAACTTAGCAGCAGGTTACCACATTCTCTTATGTCCCAGTAATTAATTACAATTGTTTTCCTATAGACTGGCTTTTCTGGAAAAATAATAATAATAAAAATAATAATGGATCAGAACTCCACATGAACCTCTGTTCCAGATTTGATTTCTTTTCCAATAAACAGCTGGAAGATTCATAAGAAAGATTATTACTGTGCAATATTCTTATAAATAGACTGGAAAAAAATTCAATCCAGACATGCATACATTTTGACTGAGATACATAAGAAAGATATGAACTATGGCTCATTTCTATTGACTTTGCTTGTGATTTTCCTGTGTGGTTTAAATCCTTGCAAAATGCAGAGAACGTAAGCATTTATTTTACGTTATATTTTATATGCATGAAACCACTGTGCATGAAGGAATCATTATGTAGAAGTAACACAGTGATGGAAGCAACAAGCCCAATACATTGATGATTGGACTCAGTACACAGCTGGAGTTTTTGACAATATTTAGGTTGCAAATTTATGCACAACAATTTAAACTCAGTGGACTTAAAGTGGATATACAGCGTTAAATCTAAGTGAAAAATACAACCAGTTTAATGTCTGCTCCCTTGAATACATTCTGCTAAAATATATTATCCACAGAAGGAAAGGCAGATGGTCTGTTTCTAATACTCAGCATTTCCCCTGATAGCTACATCTTGCAAATGAATAGCAGGTTTTCAGGCATCTCAGCACACAGAGCTCATCTCACTATTAGATATTCATTTGCCAAAACAGGCCATTAAATGAATTGACAGGCAAACTAGATTTTTGCTGCATTGTTTCTTTCTCTTTTGATGTGATGGACAGGTCATACAGATGCCAAAGAAAGAAAGAACTTCCACCAACCCTCACCAGGATCTTAATTAAAACACTGCATTGGTAACATAGTGCAGTAGTTTCACTTGAATCCAACATGTTGTGGAAACTGAACTGTTGCTGGCACATGTTATGATTATTCCCGGCTGATGCAATTCACTGAAGTGACAGTAGTAGAACCGCGCCAAATTCTAAGCTGCACAGAACATGAGTAGCCAGTGCTGTATTAACCAGAAATGATGCAAGCTTATTGGCACTGCTAATTCTTACAGGCTAGAAGCCAGTGGTGAAATGTAATTTTTTTCCTGCCGGTTCTGTGGGCATGGCTTGTGGGCGTGGCTTAGTGTGGTCATGTGACTGGGCATCAAAAGACAGAAACTCACTTTAACAAAGTCCTGCCGGAGCAGGGTTGGGCTAGATGACCTCGAGGTCTCTTCCAACCCTGGATTATCCTCTGAAGCTGTCTCTAGTGCTAGGTTTGCAGTCCTTCCTTCCTCTCCTTTTTCCCTCCCTCCCTCCCTCTCTTTCTTTCCACACACACCCGTTTTTTGTCTACCCCCCCATTTGTTTACCTAGCGGGCTTCAAGGGAAGCCTGCTCAGAGCAAAAAAGGACTCCCCCTCCCCACTCTCTTGTTTTTGGCTCGGCAGCGCGGGATGAGCGAGCGGTGACGGGGGGGACCGGTTCGGGGGTGTGGCCAGCCAGCCAGCTTACTGGTACGGGTGAACCAGGCCACATGCCTGGTAACGGTTCTCCCGAACCGGACCGAACCGGGAGCATTTCACCCCTGCTAGAAGGGTTTGCCACACTGTAGTCTCTCCATTAACTAGCGGGTGAGGCACAGGACTGGCGCTTAAGATGAACTTGCTCAGCTTTCCAACATCTTGAATGTGGATCGTGAACTGGCTGAAAACTGAATTTGTCTCTGAATTCATTCGGTAGTCTTGTCTCTTCATTGTCCTATGAAGCATATAATGAAATAATGATAACCCAACATTCAGGGTTGTTTGCATCTCCTCCTTTCATAAGCCCAACCCTATGATTTCTAACTGAAAAGGCACCATTTCTTGCACAGAATAAATAAAAGGGCCTGCTTTTATTTTAAAACATTCAAAGTATAAAATAAATGGCCACATAAAAGAAAAAAGTGAGATAGGATATACAGGATGGGAAATAACACATCACTAAATGTACAGTCATTTAAAATAAAATATTAAAAGACAAGAAAAACAATGCTAAGTCCTAGATTCCTTCCCATTGTGCTGGATTGGCAAAAACATCAAGCAATATATGAAGATCAAACTGCATCAGAGGTGGGTTCCTACCAGTTCGGACCAGTTCTATAGAGTAGGTAGTAAACCTAGGGAGTAGTTCGTAAAACCGGTAGTAACGGCAGCCTGAATCCCACGTCCCCAAGTCGGTTCAAACACCAGACTAGGTGTTTGTGTGTCTC
>JANHFT010004555.1:305-19482 GCA_032467955.1 Pseudoxenodon macrops | reverse complement strand
CCTTACCTTCTCAGGCCAGGCAAGGAGTGACTGGGAGGGGAGGGCAAGGGGCGGGGCCAGCCAGTGGTGGGATCATCCAACAGGGAGCCACAGCAGGAGGCCCAAAGAGCCACATGTGGCTCCGGAGCCACAGGTTGCTGACACCCGCTCTAGACTCTTAATGATGACTGTTGAAGGGGGCACTGCAGTGCACTTGAACCCTGTAACTTATGGAGTGTCCTCACTTGACCGTTAGCAATGAGCAATCCCTGTAAGCACATCAGGTTCTTTGCAAAATAATTGATGTCATTTCTATAGTCACAAAGACAATCCAGGAAACACTGAAAAGAAGAAGCAATTTCTGTGCAGAAAGCCCCATTAAACAAAGCTGGAAAATATCACTCAATCACATTATACATTTAGAAAAGGAAATAAATCCTCCAAACTCTGATTTGCTTCAGAGAGAGAAAGATAAGAGCTATGCCAAATCAGTCCATTGGCCATCTAGCCCAGCCTTTTCTATATTTCACAGTGGCCAACTGGATGCATACAAGATACTTTGGGCTAGACTGGATGCTTATAGTCCTCTTGCATTGTCACTTTGCAGCATGAAATATGTAAGACATGCTGATTATGATTCAGGGGACAGAAAACTGACATTGGAAATGTAGCCATTGATAACCTGATATTTCATGCACTAATCCAATCTCCTAAAACTTTTTGGGGGATCAGTTTCCATTACTGCTGGCAGTGAACTATGTATAATTTAACCCATGGAATAATGGAGAACAGAGCATCTTTTTTAGATAAGAATAGCTGGAAAATCCAGTCATAGTAAGCCTGTTTTGGAGGAAACATTTGGAAGCTCCTAATAATCCCTTTTTTATTTTACCACATTGAACAGTTGATTTTCCTCAGCAAGTATATAATTTGTTTTCTTAGTCCTAACTCTTGATTATTTACCTACAAGTTAAAAAACACAGATATGACCATCAATATCTATGTAGGTGGGCAATTTCCCCAATACGAACATTTCTCCCTTATTCCTGTTCTTTGTTCCCAAGTTTTCAACCTGTTGCCAGGCCATGAGATCACATGTCTTCTTCTTTCTTATAAGCTGAATTTGTTTATGAGTTTTCAGTGAGGAATAAAGAAGAGCTACTGTAATTTTGCTTGTACCACCTATTCACGTTCTTAAGGATTGTTCTTGGAGCAGATCCTCATTCCCAGTATTCTTAACAATCAAAAGATTGCATGCTTAAAAAAGAAAAAGTTTCTAGAGTTAGTTATTCTGTATCAATATATTACATAGCAAGTTATTAAACATGGACATATTTTTTTAATTAGAAATGAATACTTTCACTCTCATAAATGGATTTACTTTCAGACAGTGCATTAAAAGAAGCTAGAAAAACAGGTGAATTAGCATCATTAATGCATTCAATCCTATTTTGTTTTTCAGACTGTCAGCTGCATGTGAAATCAGGTAATATATTTGATGCTTTGCAAATATGACTGGAGAAAAATGTTGTGGATATACTATATTTAGACTCTAGTGACAAAATAGATCATAGCCTACTTTTCGGCAAAATGGGACAGTGCGGGATAGACTAACCCACCACCAGATGGATTTGTGGTTGGTTGACCAATCACACTCAGCATGTGGTCCTGAATGGAGCTACATTTATGTGGTGGGGAGCATGGTGGGGTACCTCACGGCTGTCTTAGGCCCAGGGCTCTTCAATATCTTCATAAGTGACCAAGATGAAAGAGCACTCATCAAGTTTGCTGAAGGAAATTGCTAACATTTTGGAACATAGCATCATGATTCAGAAGGATCTTGACAGACTTGAGCATTGGACCCTGTCCAACAAGATGCAATTAGTAACGTTAGGCAGGAAAAAAACCACAGATGAACAGGTAAGAATAGGCAGTACTTGGCTCAATAGCAATGCCTGTGAGAGAGATCTAGGTATCCTGGCGGATCACCACTTAAATATGAATCAGCAGCATCCTGCAGCTGCCAAAAAAGTCAACACAGCTCTAGGCTGCATCAACAGAAGGATAGCATCAAGATCACAGGAAGTGATAGCACCTCTCTATACTTCACTAGGGAGCCTTCATTTAGAACACTGCATCCAGTTCTGGTCCCCATGATACAAAAGAGATGCTAAGGCCCTAGAAAGAGTGCAGAGAAGAGCAACAAAGATGGAGATTAAATTGTATGATGAATGGGTAAGGGAATTAGGTATGTTTAGCCTAATGAAGGGAAAGTCTTAAGAATGATATGATAGCTGTCTTCTAATATTTGAAGGGCTATCACAAGGAACAGGAGGGATCAATTTATTCTCCATAGCACCTGAGGGCTGAGCAAGAAGCAATGACTGGAAGCTCATCAGAAGAAGATCCAACTTGGAACTAAGGAGCGATTACTTGACAGTGAGAATAATTAACCAGTGGAACAACTTACCTCCTGGAATTGGAGGTACACCATCACTGAAAGTTTTCAAGAAAAGATTGGACAGCTACTTGCCTGGATTGTATATGGATTGCTTCCTTGGGCAGGGGGTTGGCTAGAAGACCTCAAAGTTCCCTTCCAGCCCTGGCTTCTGTCTCAGGGCAACACAACCTGCCTCTTCATCTTTCTGTTCAATAGGCAATAGAGATAAAGCACTGAGCCATCCAAATGGAAGATTTGATCAGAAAAAGTGGATTGGATTAGCAGCCTCCAAAGTCCCTTCAAGCTTTATAAATTGTAATTCTAAAACCAGTTCTTTTAAGGAACATAATTAGCTATTTTCAATACAAGGTTTATATTTTAATAAATCAGTCAGTCCAAGCAAAGAGAGAAAGTGAACTGGCTCAAAATCATCCTGTTTCTTAGACACCCTTTGTGTCAGAGGCAGAAGTAGGGTACAATTTCTAGTCTGGTGCCTTTAACTACTACAACAAATGGGCTTTTGTTTTGATTATATGCTTTGATTAAGATGGCAAAAAGAAACTTCAAGCTATAACTGGAAAGTTATTTTTCACTGGTGTGGGATATAGGAATCCTTATTCACCACTACAACAGAGATTCAGTTTTAACAGTTTGCTAAAATGTGCAACTGTTTTGACATAGGTAATCAAACAAGGAGTAACGTTGTTGAAATATACCCTTGAGTGTTCTTTACACAAGAAAACCCAATTTAAATTGTCAAAGGTCTTCTGTGAATCTAAGAATATCAATACTATTTGTTTTTCATTGTGAGGTTCCATATTCCAGAATTTCAAAAACATTTCTAATATTATCTTGTAATTGCTTTTTAGGTAAAAACCCACATTGATCTTCATGAATAAAATTCATATGGAATTATTTTCAACCTTTTAGTGAAAATTATCATAAAACATTTATAGATATTACACAGGGGTGGGTTCTACTTACCTTCCCTACCAGTTTGGAGTTGCGCCGGAAGTGCGCATGTGCGTGCACTTGTCACTTCTGGATGAAAAGCCTCTGCGCATATGCAGAAGGCTTTGCGCGAATGCAGAGGATTGTTTTTTGGCTGATTTTTGGCCAGAGAACCGGTTCAGGGGTATGTCCAGCCGGCCATCTCTGCCGATTTGGTGAGCGGGTGGAAATTCCCACTACCGGTTTTAGCGAACTGGTCTGAACCGGCAGGAACCCACCTCTGACATTACATTCAGTGAAGATATTGGACAATAATTTATTGTTAAAATCTTGGTCCTCTTAGGTATTAATGCTATTTTAGCCTTTTTCTAGCTATCACAGATCTTCCATTCTGTAAAATAATATTTATTGTTTGTTGCAAAGGTTGTAAAAGTGGCTTTCCTGTTTTGGTCTTTAAAATAGCTTCACACACTTTCCTGATTGTCATAGATCCATTCAAAATCTGTCTCTGATTCTCTGTAATCTTTAGTACATTCTACTTCTGTTAATATTCATCCACTTTTTATGAAGAAATTTCTCAACCTTCATATAAAGTAATGGCAATGAAACACTTTTCACATATTTGTATTATCTGCTACCACAGTATTTCTTTCCTGTAATTTTAATACTACTTTTTCTTTTCACAATTTATATGCCAGTCATTTCCTTGTTTTATTTGAAAATTCAAAGTGTCTTTGCTTTGCATAATTTATCTTTATTTCCATCTCTCTCACTGTTAACGTGGATTAGCTGCCTGTGGAAGCTTGTTGTTGGTGAATAGTAGTTAGTTTTTGATGGTTGTAGCATCCAGTAGTCATGTGATTAATATCTGTAACCTTCTTTGCTTGCTTCTGATGAGCAAAGTCAATAGGGGAAACCAGATTTGTTTAATAACCATGTGTTTCACCTAATGACATGATTTGTTTAATGTCTATGATGATTCATTTAACAACCATAGTAAAAATGGTTGTAAAATTATGTCCGGTCACATGATTTGCTTGATAATCTCTTTCCTTAGTGATCAAAATTCTGGTCCCAAATTTGTATTTTTTGTTTGAATTTGTATTTATTTGTTTGTCAAACATGTACAAGATAGCAGGTATAAATATAAACATGGATATGAATGAAAGAAATGAATACAAATAAATAGGGACAGTAGATCAGGGACGGTAGGCATACTGGTGCGCTTATGCATTATCCTTTATGGATCTCTTAAGAATGGGGTGAGGTCCATGGTAGACAGTCTAAGGTTGAAGCTGTGAGGGTTTGAGGATGTAACAACGGAGTCAGGTAGAGCATTTCAGGCGTTGACCACTCTGTTGCTGAAGTTGTATTTTCTGCAATCGAGTTTGGAGTGATTTACCCTGAGTTTGTATCTATTGATTGCCCATGTATTACTGAGATTGAAGCTGAAGAAATCAAATGTGGTCATAAATCGAGGACTTCCTGCCCTGTTTTCAAAGTCCTGCCTGTCAGGAAAAAAAATTCTGCTTTCTAAAAATATTGTCCCTTTTATCCATTTAAAACTCTTTTGTTTTGAATCACAATCTTGTTAAGGTTGTCCCATTTAAATTAAAATCCTTGAAGATACTTTTTTTCCTTTTACTCTTTTTAATTTCCCAAAGAAGGCAAATCACTAAGTGCCTTTCTTTCCTGCCATTTGGAATAGTTCTTTTAGGTTGTAAATTATTTATATCCAAAGGTGTTTAAGAAAGCGAAGGGTGTTTTTGCTGGTCGTATGTTCACAAATGTTGCACAGTGCTTTTGGATATGCTGATATTTTCTTAGCTCCTAGGCTGCTCAACTCACAATCAACTATAAGAAATTAAATTTATGTAACTCCTCAAGAGGCAAAACTATCTGGAGCAAAAGCAGGTGACAACCCCCTCCCTCAAATCTCTCCTGGAGAGATTTTGTTTGTCAGTCAGCAGCCATCTCATGGCTGCCAATTTCATCAAGGTGTTGTCTCTGCTTATGGAATCAGTCACAGGGACATCTAACACATCACAGACCTTCACCTGAAAGCCACTTATATTCTATGATACTTTGGAGTTTTACACCGTAGATAGAAGTAGGGATGGATGAGAAATTTATATATATATTTTCATCTCAGTGCAAATTGACCTGAATTGTAATCCCTGGACTAGAATATAGGTTGAAAAGTAGCTATTCATCAAAAAGCTTGCTGAAGGAAAGACTTCAGCAGTTTTAGGTCAGGTAGCCTGATGTGGAAAAGATTCTTTAAAAGGAAATAATGTCTTCAATCACTCCATGTTTAGAAATTGTATTTAAGCCTCTTCCCACATTATTAAAAAAGGATGAACTCTATACATTGTCTTTTTTCTTTAAATTCCCCCTTTTTTCAGAGCTCTTTCCAACAATGTTTTTCTCTTCTCTCTCTTTCTCTTCAAGCAGTTCTTCCTTCTCATATTTGTAAATTAATTCTCTCTCTCTCTCCATTCCCCCTCCCTTCGCTCAACAAACCATTTAAACTGAGTTCTGCTTATTTAAAATGTTGGAAATTGGTCTGGATACACTATTACCAAAACAAGGAAACCCCTTGAAAATACCTATAATAAAGAGTAAAAGTATCCAAATCTGGTAATCTGTTATTAGATGTATCTATGATTAATATATGTAAAAATATCATTCTTGATAAATTAAATCTTGAATGGTTGCCATACTTCTCCATATCACATATTAATTAGGGCATTTGTCAGAACCTTGACAGTTATATACATATGTTCCCAAGTTTTATTCTTATGAAACTTTATTTTATCCCTTTTAATTTCTAATCTTTGTTGGTTTTGTATGTTTTGTTTAATAAAAAAGCAGTAAATAGGGGAGTAATAAATAGAAGCAAAATAGCAATAGCACTTAGATTTATATACCGCTTTATAGTGCTTTACAACCCTCTCTAAGCGATTTACAGAGTCAGCATATTGTTCCCAACAATTTGGATATCCATTTTACCCACCTCGGAAGGCTGGAAGGCTGAGTCAACCTTGAGCCTGGTGGGATTTGAACTGCTGAACTGCAGGCAGCTGGCAGTCAGTAGAAGTAGCCTGCGTACTGCATTCTAATCACTGCACCACCATGGCTCACATGCAGTCAAAATGCAGGTAGCCTTAATTTCTCTTCCAGTTTTTAAATGTTGAAAGACCTGATTATGAATTTTTTATATCTTTTTAGACCCTCTTGCTTATTTGCTAGAAATTTCATTGTTTGTATCAAAGCATAGAAGATAAATACTTTGCAAGCTTTTAGAAAATATACTATATACACATAGGAATAGTAATGAGGATTGTGTAGTAACTGTATGGGCTATTTTTCTCTGGTTAATGTAAACACTATATTTGAAGCAGTATAACCTAATTGTAATTCTAATTATGTAAATTGTTTTGCTAACAACTAGGAGGAAAGTATAAACCATGTTTTAAGTAAATTCCTATCCATATTTTTCAGACAATTCAGGATTTTGCAAATAACGCACTACAATGTTTTCCATACCGTATTATTTTTTAACTAATTTGGTTCATAGTAATAATTTTGATAGGCTGCAATGAACAAATGTATTTACTGGATTTATGTAACACTGGCTGAATACGCTTTTTTTAATGTTTGTATTTTTGAACCACACAAAAGTCAACTCTTTTATCAATGTGGATAATGAAGCATATTTTAAGTGCTAGATCAAGGGGAATAAAAACAACTCTTAACAAACAGAACATGTGGTAAGTGCTACAAATGTAATGGACAAAATGTATGTATTAATTATTAGCAGTATAATGTTGAAAAAAGCGTGGAATTAGAAGTTGGCATTGTGATTTGACATTTAATTGCATTTTATAGTACCACAGGGAATGTCTCAAATTTAAAGTATAAATACCAACGCCAATGATAGCAGTATTCTTTTTTAACATTAAAGTATTGTATTGCAATCAGCTAATATTTAGTACAGGAGAGTTTGTTTACTTTAGGTCTTTTATGAAGAACAAGGTCAACTTCCCACTTACAAGCTTGCCTTGAGTCTAATACACTTACATGTTCTAATATTATTTACAAAGGCTCTGTGTTCTTCCAATCTAAAGGAAAGAAATGCTCTTATCCCAAAGGTATTATCTGAGGCACGTAGTAACAACTGAGGCTTATTTTTCAGTGAAAAAAAATGCAGTATGAAGAGGGAAAGAACAGGTGTCCTGCTTTAATTCAAGACCTGTTTTTCCCAATTTAAAGCAGATACTTAATATAATGTGCAATTTGATTTCAAATTTGTATAAAGTGGATTGTTTTCAATGACTGATTTGGATTTCCTAACTGGGGAGGCCCTAGAGGAGATCAGCCCTGACTGCTCTCTAGAAGGCCAGATCCTGAAGATGAAACTCAAATACTTTGACCACCAAATGAGAAGGAAGGACTCACTGGAGAAGAGTCTAATGCTGGGAAAGATTGAGCGCAAAAGAAGAAGGGGACGACAGAGAATGAGGTGGCTGGCTGGAGTCACTGAAGCAGTAGGCGTGACCTTAAATGGACTCTGGGGGATGATAGAGGACAGGAAGGCCTGCAGGAACATTGTCCATGAGGTCACGATGGATCGGACACAACTTTGCAACTAACAACAACAAACTGAGGAGCATGGCAGTTTAGGAATTAAAATCAATCATGTCAAGAGAGCCCTATGTTGGAGAACTGTATTTATTTATTCCAGCTAAGTTTATTTATTCCAGCTAAGTTTATGTGATTGAAAACAAAACATTTACTAGCCAGCAAAGATCAGAATCTAGCAAACTGCTAAAATAATTTTAGCTGTCCAGATCTGAAGTTGCAGCCACACGTTTAGGTAGAACCAAAGCTTAATTGGACCTGTAAAATGATTTGGCAATGTAATTTCAGACAAGAGCAGATATTCTTTTTGAACTACATTTGTTTTTGATTATTGTATTGATCAGGGGTGTAACACTGAAAAGACAGGGATGACATTTTTAGTTTTTGGGCCCCTGGAAAGATTTAAAATATAGCAATGATTGCAGTAAAGACTTACAGCAGGGGTGCCAAACTCACATTGTCATGTCATCATCACGTGACGTATCACAATCCCCCCCTTTGCTAAATCGGGCATGGGCATGGCCAGCATGACAGCCTGGCTTACAGTATCATATGACAGAAATCCGGTATATATATTTGTTTCTGCTTACCTAGCAGTTTGAAAATATGTAAATGTGATTAGATATATAGGTATCACTTCAGGGAAAATAACAGTGTTCCATGTGTCTTTGGGTAGAATCATGCTGGCCACCGGAACATGGAAATATTTTCAGACAATGTTGGTTCCCTCAGCTAAGAAACAACGATGAGCATTGCCCCCTAAAGTTGGACCTGACTGGACAGGAGAAAACTTTACATCTATAAACATTTTAATCTTTTTAAAAAAACATGCTATCTGAACACAAATCTCTAAATAAATCTCAGTAGTGATACAATTGGCTATTTTACACTTTTCTTGAAAACCTTCAGGGATGGAGCACCTCCAACTCTATTTCAATGACAAATGGTTCTGTCAGGAAATTTCTCCTTAGTCTCAGGTTGGATCTTCTTCTGAAGAGCTTCCACCCATTGTTTTTTGTCTGGTACTCAGGTGCTTTGGAGAATAAATTGATCCCTTCTTCCCTGTAACAGTCCTTCAGGTGTTGGAAGATGGTTGTCATATCACTCCTAGTCCTTCCGTTTGTTATGCTAAAATGCTTACTTCCCTTAGACTTTCATTGTATGGTTTAGCCTCCAGATTCCTCATCATATTTGTTGCTCTTCTCTGCATCTTCCTAGATGAGTTTAGAAGGTGGGTGACCATTTCAAATCTGTGACTAAAACAATTGGGAGTATTTCTAGTAATTACCTTTGAATTTTGCTTTTGCTTTACATTTTTTGTTACATATATACTAGTGTGTTATATACCCTGACACACCTAAGATAAACATTAATTGGCCAGTCAAGTATTATTGCTTGATTCCTTCATGGTTAAAGCCAACCATAGTCCAATACAGATTATATTTTTTTTCTGCCCTAGATATCAAACCATCAGTGTTTTTATTTCCCGGAATGTTTCATTTTGATTTCTCCATCCATGCAAATATACAGACATCTCACCATTGCGTAAATTGAAGCAGTGGTG
Source organism: Pseudoxenodon macrops (assembly GCA_032467955.1). Lineage (NCBI taxonomy): Eukaryota > Metazoa > Chordata > Lepidosauria > Squamata > Pseudoxenodontidae > Pseudoxenodon > Pseudoxenodon macrops. Next base: position 9,904 of record JANHFT010004555.1, on the reverse strand, counting down.
GTCAAAAGGGTAGAACAAGTTAAAAAGAAATGCTCAGTCCAACCACAAACTATTAACACTGTATAAAATTTGCCTATATCATTTCCAATGTAATACAGTTGAGATGTGAGTCAAGAAAAAAGCAACTATGAATATTTTGTTCTGTTAGCAGAAATTGCTTCTGTGACAGAAAAGTCATACTGGATGCCTCTATAGGGGGGAGGAATCAATAAAAAATTGAACAATTACCATTATATCTACTGTATTAATGTTTATTCTTGACTGAGGTAGATACTTTTTTTTGAGAGAAACATAGCTCCAACCTACGCTCCTCCACTCATACTTTAGCCAAGTTAATTAAACAGATGTTAACATTAAACAGTATACTTTAGTTAATTAAACAGATGTATGCCTTTGCTTTTCAAATAAACAGTTAACATATTGGAGACATATTTTGTAGTTAGATTTTCATTGTTATGTATACATATACAGCTATTTGCTCATCTGGTAGCTGCTAAGAAGGAAATTATTCTTAACCATCATCAGTCTGGTATTTGCAGAAGCACATAAAACAAAAGAAGCTACAGAATTAAAATTCTCATGCTCTGAATGTAAACAATGCTACAGAAAATTAAGGATACATGGTGATATATTTAATAATGGATTCTGTCTCCCGCCTCCCAACTTCCATAAGTTTACCTTCATGCCTGCAGACTCCCAACTTCCCTCATGTTGTAGATTATTTTAGTTCCCTTCTCTTTTGACCTGATTGGTACAGGGTCCCCAACAGAAATGTATGATCCCACTGGGACTGCTCTTAAAATATTGAAGATTTGAGTCTTCCCAGTCAAAAGAAAGCCACAATCATACAGTGAAGAAGGCTTTGCAAACAACATGAGCATATTTGCTAAGAAAATTATATGAATATGGCAGTAACATTTTGATGGTTTTTTTTAATGTCAGATGATGAAATTCCCAATGTAAGAAGGCACTTTTCTAATTACAGGGAAGAGGGTTGAGCTTTTGTGAATAGATGTGGAGGTTAGGTAGTTTGTTCCTAGATGGTGCCAGTATTGAAAAAAGGGTTCCTTGGCTTATAAGGACGCTTGTAACTAAAACTGAATGAATGGAAGAAAACACTTGAAATTGTCAAAGCAGAAATGAAATATAGTTAATTGATGCTTTAGAAAGAAGTGGACTTAAAGGACTGGAGTAGGCCTCTTTAAATTACAATATATTTATTCAGAACATCAAACCATACGAAGGAATGGAGTAAAAGTAGAGCCCATAAGTCACATTACTAAAACCTTTCTTAGCTATAACCAAATAAATAACAAGATCAGAATTTGTGACTACTTAGTGAACATTACTGTTTGTATATATATATGCAGCTTATATACCACAGGTGTAATGATGGAACATGGCAAGGAATTCTATGGCAAATTGTGGGAGTTGCTAAATGAATAATCTAAATAGAAAATAGTATTACGAACAGGTGATTGGAATGCAAACATTTGAGAAATTGATGAAGTTTGTAACTTCATCAATTGATGTAAGCAGCAGTAAATTTATATTGGAGGTAATGCTAATAATAGAATTCCAGGAAGATATAGTTTTATTCATTGCTAATGGTTGCTTCTAGCATCACAGGTACAAACTCCAGATCTGGATATCAGTACAATCTTACATCTCTAGCAGGGATGAAATTCTATTTTGTTGCCTTTAATATCAGAAGCCAAATTAATAAAAGTAAAAAGTAAAAAAGTAAAAGAAATACTAAGGGTGCTTTCTGAGCTTGCTTGTTTTCTTGCAGATGTTTCACTACCCTAGCTAGGTAACACCACCTAGTTTGGTTAATGAAACATCTGCAAGAAACCAAACCAAGCAAACTCAGAGAGAGATGATTAGGAGACTGAATGATAAAATATATGAAGAATGATTACAGGAATTGGGTATGTCTAGTTTAATGAAAAGATGGACTGGGGTGAATAATAACTACGTTTTGTAGTTACGGTATGTAGGTTTCCACCCCCCACCTCCCCCTGTAATCACCCTATTTGAGTAGAATCAGTCAGAGGCTAAATAAAAATAGTGTGTAAAGCTTTAATAATTCACCCATAAGTAAGGAGACATAAGTAAAAATAATCTTTTTTCTTCAAAACTCAATGTGATTTGTTGTTCAGAGAAAGATTTTGATTTGGAGATGTTTGTTAAAACCCTCCAGTGATTTTCTGTTTTCCTTTGGAATGAATCAATGCATTGTAAAGATCATTTTACTTGTTCTTTCACTAGATTCATATTTGTTGTACCCAAAGGACTTGTTCATAGTATTCTTAGACAGAATTGCCCAACATTTCTCTTCCTTACTAACTTCCCATCTTGGCTTTTACAGAGTAAAATTTATCAATCAGCTAATCAATTAGCCAATCAATCATTCACATTTCTAGGCCACCCAACTTCAGAACAAATGTGGGGAGTGTCACAAAACTTAAACATTGTATAAAAAGGGCAATACTCAGCTGAGAAAACAACATCATGTTCTTCTGCATCATCCTAAGAAGCTAAAAAGTATTTAGCTTTTAGTCATCAGCATTTAGCTTTCTACATTGCGAAATGGATAGTAAGCTTCTTTGCCTTTTGCAGTTACAGATTTGAGCCAAAGCTTTTGGTTTGGCTTCTTGTTTGCAATTTTGGTTGAACTAAATTCACACCCTTTATTTTTACACTCTGTTACAAAAGGCTAGAAAGTCAAGTCAGTTGTGCCAAAGGATCAAATTGGGAATATTCCTATTTTTTTAAAAAACATTTTCATGTAGGTTGAAGAGATTTATCAAATTCAGGTAGAAACTGATAAAGATTTTTTCAAAGGTCTCATGCATTTTCTGTTCAATTGAGTTTCCAGCTAGCAACTAAGTGTCAAAGCAATGCTTTGGATGGATAAAATTAAAATTACTATAATAGATCAAATATGCACAATTGGGCATGACTTTCAATAAAATCTCGACTAAGATAGAAAGAATTAAGCAGATCCTTTCCCCCTGAGCAGCAGTATATACGTAAATAAATATTGGATTCCCAAACTGTTAAAATATTGAGAATGTGATACACTGCTTGAGCCAGTAATCTTTGAAGAGTGTGTGTGTGTGTCCCAGGCTGCTGTGATATTGAATAACTACCACAGTATGGAAACTCTCCTTGCAGTTTGTGAAATTTATTAGCACAGCGTGCACTAGATTTTTCTAATATTTGGTGTTATGAAAGTGAACGTCAGGGTGGAATTGTAAAATAATCTTTTCTTTTGTAACACACTATGGCTGGGAACCTAAGAGCAATTTTAACTGAATGTTGTACTATTTGATTGAACATAACATTTTCTTTTACCAGCTAATGTTTAAAGTGGTTTTTCCATACAGTGCTGGAGTCTGAGATAGAATTACTTATAAACTCTTTCCATAGATCCTTAATATTTGCTTGCATGAACCAGAAAGAGGGCTGAGATAATATCTACAGACACCTCACATCTTGGACATAAACTGGTTCAATGTATCCCCTCAAGACGCTGATATAGGGCATTGCATGCCAAAACAACTAGACACAAAGATAGTTTCCCCCCCAGTGCTGAACACCTGCTGAACACCTAATTCCCACAGCACTGTCTTAAGCCTAAATACATTTACCCATGAAGTAGGCCGGATTGTTATTATCCTTCTCATCTTCTTATCTTCTCATTCCCCATATTTTCTCATCTTCTCACCTTTCCTACTATCTTCTCCTATTGGTATCGTATGATTTGTCACTTATTGTTTGTATTTTATGATTAATGATTGTAATTATGATGCATGATCTATGACCTATCACTTTGTTGCTTGTATGTAAACTGAGAGCTTATGTACCAGAGAAAAATTCCTCGTGTGACCAACCATACTTGGCCAATAAAATTCTGTTCTGTTCTGTTCTGTTCTCCTGAAAGTAGACTTGTAGAAAAATCTTGCAAAATGGAGGCAAAGATACATCATGTCTTTCTCTTCTCTCTCCAGGGTTCTTTTTTTCCTCTCATAATTGTTGTGTCTCTATGTACACAATAATAATAGTCAATATTTCCATGGCCATTGGATATGTTCCATCTTTAGAAAGTTGTTTTCAGTTGTGTTCCCTTCCCCAGAATTTTGTGTTTCCACCTTTGTGTGTGGATGGTACTGTTTTGCCACATTAGAACTCACATTTGAGGGACAGGAATTATTACTATTACAGGATTATTGGAAACTGAAAGCAGAATTCATTGTGACTTGACAAAACCTTTTCACTTGAAATTCTCTGCACATTCACGTCCGCCTGAGTCTGACCGTAGTATCTGATAGTATTGTGAATCTTTGCTGAATGGTGCTGAATGGTGATATGTCTAGACAATTTATTGTTTGTTTATAGTACAATCCATTAAGTGGTTACTAATTGCTGGAAGAAGTGGCTATAAAATATATATAAGTTGGTTTTATTCAAGACAATATTTGCATCCACTAAAGACAAGCAAAGAACAATAAGTTTTGTCAGATCAATATTGTGTTGTATCTCATATAAAATTTTGCATAAAATTCCTACACAGCAAGTATAATTTCTTGAACCTGGATTAATAACCCATTTTGCTAATAAACATATAGAAAGTATCAAGTGCTAATTAGCATTCCTTTATAGTTGACATTTACAGTGGACGTTAATAATATATGGATGAGAGGAAGCTAGCAAGATAATCTATAATGAAATAGTCAGTGCACCTCATCCTGTCCTGGCAATCATCTGAGATTTAGATAATCTTTTATGTAAACATATCTCTTCCATTATGAAATGGAATCAGAGATCAGCAACACACAACCTCGCTTTCAGAGGTGGGTTCTAAATCTTCTTACTACCAGTTCTCTCAGGGGTGTGCTGCGGCCGCACGCTTGCATTGTGCGCTGCGCATATGCACAGTACTTTAAAAAAGCTTCTGCGCATGTGCAGAAGCAAAATCAAAGATGGCGGCACCTATGGTGCCACCAAAAGAACCAGCTCTGGGATATGGCAGGACTGGATTATTAACGGTTCTACCCAACCATGCCAGTAAGTTACTAATGGTTCGGTAGAACTGGACCGAACCATTAGGAACCCACCTCTGCGCGGTTTGATTTTGTTTCTGCAAGTGACCAGCTTGGGCCTGTGATATGAATGATATAGCCCCTTCCATACAGCTGACGGAGAATAAGAGAAGGTAGGAGAAAGAGACAGAGAGTAAAGGAGTCACAGTACCCATTTTTGTTCTGGCATCTCCCCTTCCTGCATATTTTTTCACTGAGTATCCCTAAAGTGAAAAAGCTTCTTTATACCCACAGTTTATATTATTTGCTTATTTAAAACATTTATATAGCTGCCCATTTTAAAAACAATTCCAGTATATATGCACTTCAATATTGCAGTATTTTATGTGTCTGTTCCTTCATTTTTGCAATGTGATTTGATACCCAGTTATCACTGCAGCCTTTTGGCTGCACAAGGCCTTGGGACTGGTGGTAATATCATCCTTCATTCTCCTACCTCTCTAACCCCAAAAGGGAAAACATTTTTATAGCGCTTTAAAAGTATGCGTATCTAACATGCAATTATGCGTTTAATTAAACCTTTCTTGATTTAGCTGCTGGGAGCCCTGAGGGAAATGACAGTTTATTTCTAAAAAAGATTTGATGCATAAGGACCTGATTTATCTCTCATTAGTCTTGCTTTTTACAAGGTTCAGCCCTGTGGGTTTTAGGAGCTTTTTTTGTGATTGAATCTCTATGAAAGTGAGAGAAGAATTCAGTTGCAGTTTTTTTTCTCCCTTGTTGTTTTTTCAGATGTCCTGATTTTAGCATATTGAGCTGGAACTGAAGGTGCAAATTAATCCTGTTAGATGTTCAGTTAACTGTTAAAACAATTTAGAATTAGGGAATGAGAGAGAGCTCACCCACAACGCAGACAGAAACAATTCATTTTTCAAATGTATGGTGTTTTTTTAAAAAAAGGATCATGGTGGCATCAAAAATTATAACATTTTTACATTTAAATACAGAGGCAACTGAAAAGTAAAGGGATATAACTCAGCAGGATTGCTCAAACATGGCAGACCTGCTGTCTAGGTGCATCCTTTTGTTCAATAAATTACAGAAGATGAATTACTATGGAAACTAAATGGTTAGGCTATTATTTATTGCTCCTACTGTTTCTTTCCTATTCAGAAAAAAGCAGATAAGAAGGGGAAATGAACAGAAGTGGGCTTCACATACTGTAACAACCGGTTCGTCCATCACCGGAAATGTGAGCGCGCGCATGCGTACAGCATAAAAACCACAGCCATATAGGAGAGGATTGCGCCCGGGCGGGTGGGAGGCAGGTTGCTCCTACCAGTTCTCCCAAACCAGTTTGAACTGACTGAATCCTACCATTGGAAATGAATATACTTACTCCACACCCTACCCAACCCAGTCAAGCATGGAATAATCCAGATGTTTGCATATAAGAAGAAAGTGCAAAGTATAAGGCAGATATAAGCATACAGCTGAGTATGGCTCCTGTGAGTTAATAGGCTTTGGGCAATGCCCAGTGTTGATATTTGGAATTAGGAATATTGACTGAAGTTATAGTTTTGCCTTTAATTAGGCTCATCTTGAATATTTAAAACATATAGCTGTAAGAGACACTTGTGCAATGTGTCTTTCAGACACATTGATGTTTCTAAATGCAGATATTAATTTATTTACGCTTGATTCTTATATACATTACGGTAGAATTCCATCTGCTATAAGTCTGGCTCATAAAGTTCTATTGTGATGTGACCTGGCTTTAAGGAGCTTGACAACTGCTACCCAGACTGTCACTTTCTGAGTCTCAAACAGGATCCTTCTGAGGAGGGATGCTTACCTTAATAATCAGCTAAAAGAGATTCTCTCTACTCTCTTCCTATTCAAGAGACAGTTGCAAACTATGCTGTCTCTTATCTGATTGTTCCCTAGGCAGAGTTTCTGGGCCCAGCTTGTTCCCACATACCATTTACCACAAGAAACCCAACCACATGAGCTAATTCTACCTTGTTTCTCTGAAAACAAGATCTCCCCGAATAATAACCCCAATCAGGCTTTTGAGTGCATGGGCTTCCCCCCAAAATAAGCCCTCCCCCAAACACAGCAGCAGCCATGAGGTGACCACACTCGCCACCTCCTGCACCTCAAGAATAATAAGACCAAATAAAAATTTGATTAAAAAAAAAAAAGAATAATAAGACCTTCCCGAAAATAAGGCCAAGCGCTTATTTCGGGGGGGCCAAAAGAAAATAAGACCCTGTCTTATTTTCGGGGAAACACAGATACATTATTGCAAAGTTTACATTACCAAAATCTTGGAAGTCTGAATGCACATTCTCCGCCATCTCCTTTACAGCCCAAAAAACTAGGGAAGGTCTTTTCTGGCCTCTTGCCCTACCTGTGTTCCTGCTGCAGGCTCAGCTGCCTTTTAACTGACCATTCCCTTGGTTGTGTCTCTTTGTCCTATATCCCAAGGTCATTCCCACATACTATTACAGAGATTGTGTGCTCCTTATGGAAGTTTATTTTCTCAATGCTAGCTTACTTACTGTATGTTTAACGTATTCTGGGATTTCTGTGCAACAGGTTCTCTTACATTACGAGTGGCTCTATCCCAACTTGCGACCTGCTCCATCACTTTTCTCCTTTGTAGTTTTCTATGGGAAGTTACCTTTAATATGATTTTAGCTGATATATTGCTGCTGATTATAGCCGCACTATATGTTTCTTTCCTTCAACATTTATTGTTTTTGCATGTGGCTACTTAGAGTTAAAAAGGGATGTTTGCTCTCATGTTCCTTTGTTTATTAAATAAAGGTTATTTTAATAATTCCTGGTGAGATTGATTTAACTCCCAAAGGGAGAAGGGATTGATTTAGCTAGTCACATGGCCCAGAGCTCAACAGTCAGGAGGTGGTGCAACAGAATTTATTTCATTTTCATCATAATTTTCCGTCTTTTAAATGCAACTTGTGGCATTCTCACCTATCTTATGAGAATCTTATTTATAAATATAAAAATATAAATAAGAAATGGAATTGCTCTACATAAGGAATCGAATGCAGCATATTCTGGCAGGTGCACATGAAATTAATTCATTTGCTGTGACGGTTGAATGTTACTGTCAGGCCTGGAAGCCATCTTTTTCGTTGAGCCTTCCAGCCTGCCACATTTACTACTGTGAGAAAATGGGAGGGTGGGGGTATTACTTGGAACCCTGACAGTTACACTGCAGCACACAGTGATAATGAAAGAACCCGGGATAAATTTGGGGGGAAATTGTGCAATTCCGACTAATGCCTTGATGGGGAAGGGGAGGGAATTGTTTGAGAGAATATGAATGGATAGATAGAAACAAGTCAAAGCAGCAAATAAAAAGTAATAGCTATTTGTTTAGTAAGTATATGCCTACAAAGTATTTTTTGTTTTAAATATGTGGTTTATGCACAAGCCTGTTCATATGTATACATAACAAAGGAATGAATCTAAAAGCAGGGTTGATTTGACAGTTTGCGTTGAAAGATAAGAATTACTGAATGATTGGGACAGATGTTGATTATGAGACAGACCATTATTTAGTAGTGTCAAGAATAGATTTGGGGAAAATGGATATGAGATAAAAGGAAGAAGTGAAAAAATGGGAATTAAAGTAGAATAATTGTTGGAAGAACAATTGTGACTCCTATATGAAAAAGCATTAGAAGATATATCCATCTCAGCAGAATAAATCAAAATTGGATATAAAGAAAAAGGATATGGACACTTCTTGGAACAACGTGAAAAGAATTAATGACAATATGCCACAGAAGTGTGTGCAGTTATGCTAATGGAAAGCTGAAATGAAAAAGGCTGTATATGAGAAAAAGGCCTATAAAAGATTGCTTTAAAAAATGAAGATGCGAAGATTGTATTGAATGCTGTATATAGAGGGAAAAAGACATTTGCAAAGAATGTAATCAAAGAGAGCAAGAAATAGTTAAGATTACAAGAGGCAGAGAGAATATTGAGTGATTTTCATGAAAAAAGTTTTTTGGGGGGAAAGGCTAAACAATGCTGAATCCATCCATTCATTTCATCCATCCATTCCACAAAGTGAATGAAATTAGGAATACAATCCATGTAATTATTTGGAGTGCAGTGGTGAAGAAATGATTAAACGGTGTTTTGGAAATTTGTTTGGGAATTAAATGATACATGAAGAGTGAAATTGAGAGCCAGTTTGGTCTAGTGGTTAAAGCCTTAGGTTAAAAACTACCGTGTTGCCCAGACAGGGTCTTATTTTCTTTTGACCCCCGGAATATGGCCTTGACCTAATTATCGGTGGGGAGGGGGGTTATTATTTTGGGGGTGCAGGAGGCGGAGAGCGTGGGACTGGATGTCCCGCCACCACCTGTTCTTTGCATCGGCCGAGAGGCTGGCCTGCAGCTGGTGATTCACGAGTGCAAAACGTTTTTCTTTACATTGCAAGGAGTTTCCTTGCAAAGCCTGCCTGAAAGAGAGAAGCGGAGAGAAGCCAGACACTGCTAAGATGAGTGT